>VZRZ01006181.1:0-34181 GCA_013398175.1 Climacteris rufus | reverse complement strand
AAGCCAAAAAAAAAAAAAGAAACAAATGCCACCTAAAAAAAAAAAAAAAAAAAAAAAAAAAGAAGAAAAAACCGACAAATCTTTTCCAGAATCTCATTTCCTCCTGAACATTTTGTGACCATGATTGTTACGAGGAACCTATTTTTCCCCTGTCCCTGTTTATTTTGTGTATTTAGCAGCACTGAGCGTACAGTCCATTGTTTTGCTAATGGTCAGCACAGCTTATCTCCCGATCGAGCCCTGCTGCTGTTGCTCACATGCTGTTCTGCAAGACTTGGATGAGCCCTCCTCTCAGGCCCTGCGAGAGGCTGCAAGCCAGCAGCGTGAGCAAAGCTGACCTCAACAGGCAACAATGAGTAGGCACGTAAGGACACAGAAAGGAAATGGGTGAGCTTGAAGCAGGGTAGCGTGATTGGAGCAGGAGCCACTCCAAATGACCCCTAAGAAAAGAGCCCACAAGCAGAAAAGGCCTGGTAGCATTAACAACACCTTTTTATAAAGGAGTCGTTTCAGGACATCTGACTTAAGGGAAGTGCCACATTTATGTATTTTTAATTGGACTGGATTTAAGCCATATCAAGCTGCTGATGCCATTCTGAGTTCAAAAGGATATTCTCCTTGCCTCATAGCACGGGAACAAGGGGAGAATGCAATTAACAGGAAAGGCGGCACTTTCAAAAGCAGTAGGAGGGAGAACTTTTAAATTAAGCAGTTATTGTACATTTTAGGTACTTAAAGCAGGAATTTATTCTAGTCACTGCAAGGTGAGAGACTTCTCCAGGACATGATTCTAGTTATCAAGTGGGTTGCTCTTAAACATCCCCTAGAGGAGCCTCTCTCTTCTCCACACCCATGGAAGGACTCCAGAAAGACCTGCCTAGCAAGTGGCCTCTGGGGTAAGAAGCCTCCCCCCAGGTGACAGGAGGGCAGTTGTATTTCTACATGGACTCTGAAAGTCATTGATGCAGGATATCACTTATGGGCAAGAACCTGGATAATACTGATCTGATCCCTTTTTTTTTTTTTTTTTTTGTAAAGGGTATGAAACATTCTGTTTGAATTCAAATCACTCTCTAAGTGTGGATGTATAGGAACATTTACAAAACCCTCTGAAACATCTTGCTCTGGCGATGACAAAGATCAAGATATTGAACTAGAAACCAGGGGTTGAGCTGTTTGACAGTCAAGGATCTTCTCCCCAAAACTGGTTTATCCTGACAAGAAAATCGAGCGAAGGTGGCAGGAGGCGTGTGTGGATGAACAAGGAGGTCGTGACTAAACTCTGACATAAAAAGGAACAAAAGGTGGAAGCAGGGGGAGGTGACCCAGAAGGAAGCCTTACTGGTGACAGTGTCCTTCAGCAATCCCAGACCCCTGAGCAAGGAGGCCAAAAGTGCTGAGGAAGATGGATAATATAATTGAAATGTCATTCTTTGAAAGATGACAGTGATCAGGAGAGGTTCCTGAGGCCTGGGAGAAAGTCAAATGTCACTCCCATCTTCACCAAGGACAAGAAGGAATATCTGGGAGATTACAGTCTGGTCAGCCTCCCCTTAATCCCTGACAAGGCAACGGAGCAAGAAATCACGGAAACCATTTACAGACACACAAAGAACAAGGAGGTGATCTAGTGTGGATGGCTTTACAAAGGGGCAATCAGACCTAACCAACCTGACATCCTTCCACAGTGCAATGACTGTCTTGGTGAATGAGAGGAGAGCAATTATGTTGTTTGCATTGACTTTTGTAAGGCTTTTGTCACTGTCTCCCATAACATCCCCATAGACGAAGTCTGAGTTGCATAAGTGGGCATGGAGGTGGAGAGGTCATGGAGTCTCACCTTTACCATGTCTCCAATTCTTTGCTGTGAGGTTGGTGAGGCACTGGAACAGGTTGCCCAGAGAAGTTGTGGAGGAAGTGTTCAAGGCCTGGTTGGATGGGGCATTGGAGCAAGTTGGTTTAGTAGGAGGTGTCCCTGCACATGGCAGGGGGGCTGGAATCAGATTCTCTGTAAGGTTCCTTCCAACCCAAACCATTTCATGATTCTGTCTCTGGAAATACACAAAACCTGACTGGACACGGTCCTGGATAAACAGGTGTAGCTGACCCGCCTTGAATACAAGGGGTTGAACTAGATGAGCTCCAGAGGTCACTTCCATCCTCCACAGTCCTGTGATGACTCTGTGATCCACTACAGTAGTTCTTGCTGTTCTGTATGCTCTCAGTTCTTATGCATATCGCTGATTTTTCCCTGAGGTAATTATAGACATTACTTGGTGTAATTAATTGCACTGAATGCATGTACCTTCGAGGATGAGGTGGTTATGGAGAAACCTGAACTTAACAAAATAGAGCAATTGTCCATTATAAAAAAAAATAGAGGATCTGGGAATCATGTTCATGACTGTTCTGTACAAATGCTGTCAGCAGAATAAACAAGGTCTGGGGAGATGGAAGCTGACAAAGTGCACAGGGCAGGGTCAGATGAGAAGAGGGAGAAGAGTGACACATGACAGGCAGTGCTGAGTCTGGCACACAAGAACTTCAGTTTTATTTCCCTGTCTGTGAGAACCAGTGCCACAAGGTCTGGGCAGTCTGGGTGGTGGTGGTAAAATAAAAGCCCTAACACTGTATCAAAACAGGGCACCAAGCATGAACAAATAAATCAGAGTCAGTATTTTCAAACTGTGCACCCAGAAAATGCAGAAAACACAATTAATGACCGCCCCAGAGAAGTCTGATTTAAATGACCACCCAGGAACTCTGAAGCACAGACAGCTCTCCAGGGCAGCAGTCCACAAGCTGAACCATAAGCCTGTCCTTTCTCCAGCTGTGTTCCCAGTCTCCTCCACAGCATGGTCCCAGTATATTTTATGCACTAAGGCAGGATGCCATTAAGGAAAAAAAAAAAAAAGTATGTGATCCTGTAATTAACATCTGTCTCACAAAAGAGGACTAGAGAAACATTTGTCAAGAACGGTCTAGGAATTGCTCCTGCCTTGGGAGAAAGAGATGGACTGGAGTCCCCAAATGGCTCCTTGAGGTCCCTTCCAGGCCTCTTTTCCACAAAGTCATACATGCCAAAATTAAGCCAAATTAAGTTTGAGCACATTGTTTTAATTCCAGTCTTCTGTAACTTCTGAATGCTTGATTTCAGAGCCATTTTGGCACAGACTACAGTGTCCTGCTTTTTAGGATCCCGGTCAGTTTGTCTTAAAGCCAACTCAGCTTAGCAAGGATGCCATGACATGCACACCCACAACTTGTAACAGCCTCCCCACAAAAACCTCTTCCAGGGACTGGCAGAGACAACCAAGTCTCTGCACACTCTCTGAGTGTGACCTCTCCAGCTAACAAAGGTTAGGCTGGCAGTAGGAAGGGAAGCACTAGAAGCTTGTCTTTCAGATCCACATGCTGGCAGCAGATCAGATGAAAGTCTAAGGATGCCTGGGTTCCATCCCAAACTCTGGAGAGCAACATGTGCCACCAGGAGCTTTTTGCTTCTTTCCATCCATGTTCTCTCCAATCCTATTCTTTTTGCAGACCCTTGAAACAAAGAGTTCCTTTGCTACCTCCTCTGCTCCCTTCTGCACCATTGTCAAGTCAGGGTCTCTCCTCTCCCTGCTCTTGCCTCCAATAATTGCATCCCACCTCAAGTCATGCCCACAGCCCATCTCTGTCCCCTTCCCAACCACCTGGCTTGTCCTGCCATCACGTATTTTTTCACTTCTGCACTTCCCCCTACTCTCTCACCTTGTTTTTTTTCCCAACAGCTGCTTCCAAACCATGAATCCTTGGTGGCTTAATCCTTCTCTCTATCCTCATTCCTGTCCATTGTTGATTCAGAAAATCAGCCTCCCCACCTTCCTGCCTCTGCCCCAGTCACACCATCTTTGCCTCTTACACCACCTCCTCCCCCAGCTATTCCAGCCCCAGCCACAGCAGGTTCTTCACACAGATTTACCTCTCTCCTCCCACAGCTGGGTTTCACAAGCATTCCTCCTGCCATGCTGCTTCATTGCCAGCATGGGGGTCAGCATTTAAGGAGAGAAACCCCACCTTGCTCTCAGCTCAGAGCACCCTCCCACTGCAGTGACTGGCAGGTGGGGTGGCCTTGGCCACCACCTGTGCACAGCCCAGGTGATGGGTGCTCCAGCAGCTGCAAGGACATGGAGCATACTCAGCCAGGGTGGACTTCCCAGGGATGACTTGGGGATGGCTTTTTTGCCCAGTAAGTGCTAATAAGCTCCCCCAGACCTATGTGGTCTATGATTTTTCAAAGTCATACAGTGTGGTCCAGTTTGGATGGCTTTTGCCCAGACCCATGAAAGCTAGATTTCCAGTTTGTATGGTATGAGGGAAATGAAGTGTCTCAGACAAAAAAAAACTAAGACATACTTGAAATGGGATAAATGCATTTTTGTTATCTGCCTTCTTGGAAATATCCTGAATTATTTCCATTTTGACTTTTCATCACTCTGAAAATTTTAAGCAAATGAATCGAAAATATTTTATAGGAAATGCTGTGCAGCCTTCATATGCAGGGGATATTATGCATCCTTATGCATAGGAATGTTAATTGTTAGATAATACAATCATAAAGTATTTCACTTTCTTCCACCTTTGTTTTTCTTATTTCCATTCACATCAATTATCCAAATCTGCTAATCTCTGCAGACTCTGGCCCTCTAATATTTTACTCTTCATTGGAGACCTTTTTGCTGCAGGACAAACTCCTCATTATCTGGAACATCCTCTGAATTAATTCATTCCATTGGTTACTGCTGAGTCATAAAAGTAGTGGTATTATACCAGGGACTTAAGTAATAGGCAGTGTTAAAGGAGAAATCTGCTTGAGCAGCTGAATTAGTCTGAGCAACATCCTTCTCTGCACAGTGTCATGAACTATTTTTACGCTGATCACTTTGTTTTACAAAGATGATATTCAGGTTTATTAAAGATTTTTCTGTTACCCTGGGCTTGGGCATGCTGGATGAGTTGCTGAAAAAAGCCACAAGGTTTATGTTAAAGGTGGAAGTCACCGTGCTCTTTCCCACAGACACAGACACCAGCAGGACAGCTCTTGCTGCCTGAATGGCACGAGCAAGTCAATTTCTTCTATCTGTTTTGGTCAGCCCAGCATTTCTTTTATACTCTACAGGTGGGTTGCAAACTTGCAAATCCAACGAGACAGTGGAAATTTCCCTGTAACCAAAGCGTGTCTCTCAACACTTCCAGGCATGTTGCAGCAGAACAAAGCTGTGACCCATTCTTTCATCTGCCACCCTAAGGGCAGGAAGATCTTTACAAGGCAATGTCTCATTTATGACTGTGCATTAGAACAGCTTAAACTGGGCACAGAGGGAAATTATTTTACAATAATCCTGTAAAAGGAGAGACAGCAGCTCTGTTGCTCAGCTGTCAGCTGCACAGGGCTTGGCACTGCTCTTGAAATGCGGTGAATAATGTTGGAAACGATATTGTTCCTAGATTTCCAGATGTACCGGAAGGTAGGTGGTCATTCCAAAACCTACCTTACCTCCTGCTGCTGCTGCAAGATTGATGCTGTCTGGATCAGGGGGAGGATAGCCCAATTCTGCAAAATAAATAGGCCCCTGCTGTGTCCAGCATAGAGGCGTCATCTCTCCTTGCAGGAGTGTGGCCCCCCTGCAGCCCAGGGTCTGACTGTGTTGCAGGGCACTCATTTTTCCCACTGGAAAGCTGCAAGACATTTTTTTATTTAAGTGCTTTACCAGACATATCTCACATGCTTGTGGGGTTGTTTTTAATGCTGTAATTATCTAGAAAAATCTTTGCTTAGTGGTAGAAATCTCATACTCACTGATGGGGAGCAGGGTTCTGGTCTATTTCTAATTGATGATTACCAAATTCCAATTTTTCCAGACGGTGGGATGATCCTGAGCAAGTGGGATTTTTTTCCTCTGTGTAAGGACACAAATATATGCATGAACATGCACAGAAATATTATTCAATTCACTAAAACCAGCTGTTGTGAACAAACCACCCACATACAGCAACTACTCAACAGCAAAAACATTGGCCTCCCCTGCTGATACCCCAGTCTGTTGTCTCAACTCACACCCTCTCCAGCCTCTCACTCTTTCAAGAGGACATTTGGGATTCTCACTGCCATCCAAAACCTGCTGTCTGAGGAAGTTAAAAAGGGCCCAGCTGGGAGCATCAGCTCTTGTGTTCCTGTTCTTTGATGGGTCAACTCACCTCTCAGGCCTTGCTGGTGAAACACTCTGAGCCAGTTTTGCAAACATATAGAGAAGAAGCCTTGGTGCAGCTCAGGGAGGTGGTCTTGTGTTCAACTGAATGACAGGTGCCAGTGAGAGAAAATTCCATGGTTTTTCTCTCTGAGATGAGCATAATGGTCAGTAGAAGAGACAAGGCTCTTGACTCCCAGATTTCCTCCTCAAGTGAACTAGACCCCATGTCATCCTTGGGTACACTTTGTTGTTGTGTTTGTCTGCTTTAAAGGCTTAATTGAGATGGTCTCAGGCTGCTGTGGCTGAAGGCAGGGGCGGGACTGGGAGCTTTTTCCTATCAGGTATTAGGAGAACTAGGAAAAAGAACTCCCCATGGAGAGTTGTGAAGAATGAGTTGCAGAAGCAGGAGAGCCCTAAATGTGTTTTTGTTACTGGGATGAAAAAGGCTGTAATAGCGAGGAAATTAACTGCTACTTGCCAAAGTGTAATTCACCACCAAATGAAAGATTCACCTGTCAGAGGAAAGGAAGTCTTTATCCACCACCTGTATTTGGGGGGCTGTTAAAAAAAACCCCAACCAAAACCCAGCTGCTTTCAAACAAGGGCTTGAATTTGCTGTAATCATGTACAGAGTATCCCACTGTTCATGGATCTGCCTAGCAGTGCTGTAAATTCAAGGTGTGATTGCATCAGCTAATATTATTCCTGCCGTTCTCTTTGGTTTGAAATATCACCCGACTCATTTGGGTTAGATACGAGATGTAATTGCCTGGAAACCAGCGCACAACTCCAGAAGGGTGCCTTGCTCATTATATTCACCTTGTCCAATAAAATATCCATGCTGTTCCTGTGTTGGATCATGTCATCAGGACACTGCAGAGGGTGTGCTTTCATTTTCCCTTTCTGTGAACCTCTTGAGAGGTACCAGGGGCTTTCTATAGAACTCAGGTCCTCATGGATTTCCTAAGTCATGGGAAACTCCAAGTAATAAAAGCTCTTCAGGGTTTTCACACTCGCCAGGCACCTCTCAGCAGTTGCAGGAGGTGTGTTGAAAGGAAACATGGATGTACAGCCCTCCTTCTGTGAGATTATTAAAGTACTGCTGGTAAATCTAGCACCCAATGGGTGCTGGGAATCCCAGGGCCATTGCAGACTTGCAGGGAACATGTCATCTTCCTGATGACTCACAGGAATTTTTCCTGCTTCTGGCCTGCCTTTCTGATGTCCTGACTCCCAATGAGTATTTCTTTGCAGGCACTGTCTTTCCAAAGGTGAGCATGATCCTGTCCCAGCATCCTGGGACTCCTATGCTGCAGGAGGCAGGGAACAGTGTATGCAACCATCCTCACATGGCTGCAAAGGGAAGGGTATGACCTGGTTGCAGTAAAACCAGGGCTCTCCTTCAATGCCTCCCTGCAGACTGAGAAGAGGGGTAGGTATGAGTTGCTAGAGGAAACTGAAAATAGACAGTCTCTTCTCTGAGTAGACCAAGGATCCTGGGAAGCAGAGGCCACATTCTTCATCGGCATGTAAGAGAGTGGGTTGGAGAACGGGAAGGAAGAAGAGCTACTAACTAGAAGAGAGCATTGGCATGAGAACAAGTAGACAAAAATAGGCTATGAAAAAATGTGGGCTGCAAATCAGAAACAAGTTTCCTTCTGTCAAAGTGAGGTTCTTGAATAACCTGCCAAGAAAATTCCCAATGACTTAAGATGGACTGTGATAAATTAACAAGAAGGACGTTATGACTCAGTGCTTGTCATGGCTGGGAAATATGATGATGACTAGGAGATCCCTTCTAGCCCCACATTCCTGTTGGTATGATAACAGAGGAATCTGTGTAGGGTGCAATAAATGCTGAGTCACTGAGTGCTTTATCTAGCTGCCTGGCAGGACAAAGTCCCTTGTACCCACCCTGTCTGCAAGAACCTTCAGGACAGAAAAAAAAAAAAAGAAAGAAGAAAAAAATTCTTGTGCCCTGGCACAAAACATACAGCTACAGATGCCTGAGTTAGAGGACAACCAGCTGAGCTACAGGCTCCTCTACGCAGGGGAGAGGTGGTGGTGTGGGCATGAAAGCAAGAAACCTCACTGTAAACACCGAGAAGCACACACTCCAAGGGGAATGCGCTCCAGCAGCTTCAATACACAATTTTAATGAGAGAAAGAAACTCCTGGAGCCATGTGGCAGTATCCCATGCACTTGCTCAGCCAGGTGCGTGCAGGGATTGTGTCCACAGGGCATGACCGTGTCATGTAGCCTGCAGTTAACATCAACCACTGAGCCATATCCATACTTCTCTTGCCCTCCCAGGATCCACAGTTCTTTTGATGGCATTTTTTCACTGTCTCCAGGGAGTTCCCCAAGGATAAGATCACTTCCTGCCTGAGCACAAGGCCAGCAACCAGGATGCAGCTCACACTGATGTGTTTGATGCCTCACAGCTGGACATCCACAGCTTTGCTGCTCTGGCTGCAAGTGCAGACCTTGGGGTGACAGCAGCAGCTGGAGTTTCAGTAGTGCAGAGCTAGAGGCAGAGGCCAAGGAGAAGACAGCCATGAAAAATTGGATAAGGTGAGAGATAGGCCTGGTTTCTGGGCTCAGGAAAGTAACAGTGCTTAGGAGGAGAATGCTTCTCCACAGCCCTCCTGGATGTTGGACTTGAGGAAGACTTCTGGAGCTTCTTCCAGACCTGAGGAGGTCATGTAGAGATGTGGGTGCTCCCTCACCTCCTCAAAACGTGCAGCACAGGCTACTTGGAGTTGTAGGGCCCCTGACTACGGCTCCCCATGGTGCCACAGGAATGTCTCCCCCCAGATGTGGCAGCACTGTACAGCCACTGTCTCCATGGATTGCACGGTCTGGTTACACTGGGCCAAGGACACCTGAGGGTTTTCCCTCTTACAGTAATTGCAAATACCCATTGTTTTCAACAACTGCACCCAGTATCAAAGCTCAGAGCAAGAGGTTCCCAAAGATCTAATGCTAATGCCAACACAAGGCAGTGGGGAAACTTTTACACCAATGGTCAGCACTCATGTCCCAGAGAGCCTGGTTTAATCCTCTCTGCCATAGTTAACAAAGCTCTTTTTGTTTTTTCCCCTTTTATTTCTTTTTTTTTTTAAACCAGGCAGCTGAATCACAATCATTTTTTTTATTTCCTAAACAGTGGCAAGCTGACAGGGTAACAGAGGCAGACTGAGCCATGGCAGGTGGTTGTGGCACAAGAGCCTCAAGGCTTTTTGCCTTCCTGGCTCTTGCCAAGGCCCAGCAAGCAGGATTGCAGAGACAGCTCATCCCGGCTGTGATGTGACCTTTCCCAAACAGCCATCAGCATGGAAAGGGCCCAGAACTGAGCACAGGATTTGAGGTGTGACCTCAGCAGTGCTGAGTACAGGGGGATGATCACTGCCCTGGTCCTGCTGGCCACACTATTTGTGACACAAGCCCCGATGCTCTTGGCCTTCTTAGTGGGTGCATCCACATGCTCCACACTTTTCAGGTGGTGGCTGCTCATCACCACACAGAAAAGAAACCACCTCAAATTCCAGCAGTGAGTTTCCAAACAAACCATTGGTTCAAAGTCCTCTGGAGGGTTTTTTCTGCGTTCACTAGTGGATTTTAAGTTAATTTTTATATCAGCTGCTTCCAGGTGGGTTCACGGTTGATCATTTCCTTTGACCGTGCTGCAGCATTTCCCAGCCCCAGAGCAAAGTGCTCTTCTAAACGCGCTTGGGGGTGGGGAAAAGTGTCTTTGACCCACATTTCATAAGGTCCCACCCGCTGTCCCAGCGTGGTGATGCCGTGGGATGCACTTGGTGTTTGCCAGCGTGCCTGGTGTGGCAGCAGCAGCACCTGCTGCGAGCGCTGCAGAACTGCAGGCGGCTGGGAAGCCACGGGAAGAGATAGCCTGAGTCCCACTGCAGGGAGACCCTGGGATCCCAGGTTTGCCCTGCACAGGTAGGGAACCCCCCCAGTAAATGTGTTTCATTCAGAGCCATAAGTGTTCAGACAGCTGTAAAATAAAAACTAAAAGAAAATGGTTTCTATAAGCAAAACGTAACCAAAAAAAAAAAAAAAAAAGGGGGGATTACCTCTCTCTGGAGGTGTTTCCATTTCAGAAGCGAAGAGGGGCTGTGGGAATATTGTTCCTCCTAAGACTATTGAGTTTGGTGATTTGCCCTACATGTAAGCTTGCAAAATTACATTGGCAGCAGGGGAAAAAAAGCTGACACCCGTGAAGGACAGAGAAGTGAGGGATTTCACCATCCTAAAGGGTAACAGAGAGGGCAGTGCCAACATGCTTTGTTCACAACTGGGTTTGGGGTTCCTCTGACACCTGCTCTTTTAATAAGGCCTTTCTCCAGAAGGTATATATTGCACTGGGCATCAGGTCTCAGCATCCTGAACTCCTGTGGAGGCAATGATAAGCTGAAATGCCGTCATAAATATCCCCAAAAAGGCACACACGCTGGATTTACTGTTCTTGGTATTTCTAAGATAAAAATTAAACAGAGCATATTAATTTCCACAAACCTTATTCCAGATTACATCATCCATACAAGGACATACAGAAGGGCACAGGCCCCAGAAAACAAGGTAAAAACAGAAAACCCTTTTCAGATCCTCCTTTACAATTGCTAGCTTGTCTTTCCCTTCAGCTCTGACCTGAGTCTCACCTATGACCACGCACCTGGACTATACAAAATGCAAAGACACCTCCAGGGACTTCACCTTTGGACTCCACTTTATCACTCAGATGCCACAAAAACCCCACCAAACCCCAAAAGCTTCCTGTGCACACCCCACACCGAAGTCCTTGCTTTGCCCAGGAGCAGCACAGCCCGGATAAGTGGCAGCCTGTGACTGCTCACTGTGTCTGTGTCCCATCCCTGGCTGGGGGTGATGCCAGTGGGACACTCTATGTCAGCAGCCTCAGGGAAGGAGTCCTCTGTCTGTCCTTCTGGAGTGTGCAAGGAGCGATGGCTGTTTCTGAGGCAGGATGCTGCTCCCTGCCAGTGAGAATCACCCAGTTCTCACAGGGAGAGCCCTCTGAGGAGATGAAGTTTGGGCTCTCACAGGCCACCCAGCCCCAGTCTCTCCATTGCTGGCCCCAGGATGGACAGAAGTGCCAGATATCTGTGGGACACAGAGAGCTGCCCGGAGTAGCCAGGACAAAGCCACCACCACCTCCCTGAGTGCTGCCAACCCCCTCTGAGCCAAAGTCAGCCTGCAGTCACACCTGACCAGGCTGGGGCTGAGACTGCAACCCAGGACAGGGCAAGGTTTATTCCCAATCCCCTCATTCCAGAACAAGGCACGTCCCCCAGAGAGATGTGCAGCTTTAGCAATGATGAAAACACGCAGTGTCTCGGGGGTGGAAGGGCACTTGCCTTTGGGGCAGGGGTGCTCCCAGTCACACAAAGGTGGGTTTCAGATCGTCTTTGAAATTCACCACAGGCTGGGGCCCGCTGTGGTGCTCTGTCTGGGGGTCCTCGCAGTCACTGGGCTCTGTGTCCGTGTCTGTGCTGCTGCTGTCCAGGGAGCCGTGCGGGCTCTGGAAGCAAACCTCGCAGCAGGGTCGGTGGCAGCCGTGAAACATCTCCTCAGAGCTGCTGCTGCTGGAGTCAGAGTCTGGGTAATAGTACAGCGAGCGCAGGGAGGGCTCGGCGGGGCCCCTCGGGGCGCCCTGCCACCGCCGCTGCTCCTGCGGGATGCACGATGAAGCACCCGGGGAACCCGGCCATGCTAGCCACCCCTCTGGCTGGAGGCAGGCCTCCCTTGGGATGGCTGGAGGGGATGGTGTTGGGGGGTCAGGGAGCCCTCTGCCAGCCATCTCCCCTTCTGTTCCCAGGGAGATATGGGCTGACTCCCCACGGCCCCGGCCGCCTACCTCCTTCGCCCTGTGGCTGGCACGAGGGGATACATGTCCAGGGAAGCATGTGGAGGCAGGGGGCAACAGGATCCTCCGACGATGCCTTGCCAGGTAAGGGCTGAGGGCTGTGTGGATGCCTGGGTAGCCCTCCTGGCCCCTCCATGTTTCTCCCTGCTCGCCTGGGGTGCCCCGGTTGCCAAGTGGGGGTCCCGCAGGTAAAGTCGGGCTGTAGTTTTTGCCCTCCAGGCTTAGCTCTCGCAAGATTTCCCACAGCTTCTCGCTGTTTACATAGCCGACTTTGGGGGACAACTCCCAGGCTACACCAGCTGAGTTGTCCTGGCCTGGCAGCTGCTCCGGAGGCTGCCCCTGCACCGCAGGCGTCCCACACTCCTGAACATCTTTCAGGCCATGCTCAATGCTGTTCCCCGTGTTAAAAAGCAGCTCCTGAGAGCAAACAGGCTCCTGGCTTGCCTGTTTCTGGAGGGCCTGAGCATTGGTGCCAGGAGGTGGTGTACCCAGCAAGCAGGGGGGCTGCCACCCGTCCCTGTCTGGATCCGGGGGGCAGCAGTCCCCTGGCCCATCCCCGTGCTGCCCTGAGCTGCAGGGAGGCGCTGGCAGCGCGCGGGGGTCGCAGCCGCTCTCGGCAGACATCAGCCTCATCAGCTTCTCCTTGGCGCTGCTCACTTGCTCCTGCAGGCTTTCGATCACGGCGTTTTTCTGTGTCAGACAAATAAGCCTGTCAAGCACGGGGCGGGCAGAGGGGATAAAAACGCTGCCAGTTTGGAAGCAGGCATTGCCAGGAAACAAATCACCCCTCTCTGCATGGCAAGAGCCCCGCCGGCAGCGTGTGTGAGCTCATCCTCCCCTGCAGCCCCTGGGATGGGGGTGTGCAAAGAGGGTCACTGGGGCAGGCAGCTCTTCAAGCTGAGGTGTTTCTGCCTGTGCAGTGCAGGTGAGGGAGCAAGAGGCTGGGGGCTTTTCTGAAACAGAGCATCTCCCCTCTAAATTAACCATGTTTGACCAGACTGTGAGAACCCAGCTTTCCTGCACTCCTCCCTAAAATGTTGGTGCTTTGGGGTGCAGAGGGATGTGACAAAACAAAGCAGCTCTTCCTCTCAGGAAGGAAGAGGCTGGTGAGTGTTCACCAGTGTGGACAGGAGTGTAAAGAAGGGCTTCCCTCCCTGCAAAGCCTTCAGCCCACAAAAGGGAAGGGGAGAAGCTGGAGGAGGGGGGCTGGCAGAGCCCCGTACCTCGGTGAGCAGCCGCTTCATGGAGTTTTTCTCCCCTATGAGCTGGTAGAGCTGCTCCTCGCTGTACACCGAGCGGCAGCTCCTGCTCGGGCTGGTGAAATATTTTGCCATGTGGCTCATGGTTTGGCTTTCTTCTTCAAAGGCTTTCCACTGCTTGAGCTGGGGAGTAGAAGAGGGTGTTACCCACAGAGCCCCGGCCGACACAGCGGGAGGCAGGCACAGCTCAAGCGCGAAGGAGACAAAGGGATGGAGAGGGGAGACAAAGGCAGGGTGTGACGGGGGAGCAGAGACAGGCAGCAAGAGATGGCTGGGCGAGGGGCTGCAGTGTCACTTGGAGCCTCCCACCCATCTGAGCCCTACCCTGTTCCTGGCTCCAGCTTTTAATGCAGAGAAGGTCAGTGCCTGGCTGCACTGAGACTGCTGAGCACACTGGAAAAGCCCCCTCCCTCTTCTCCCCACTCCCTGACTCCATGACAGACAAAGACAGTGTCACGCATGCCCCCTTATCCCTGAATCACTGGTGACAAGCTGAAAACCAGCAATGTTTAGTATCTGTTTTCTCATCTAGTGCCTGCCTGGAAGCCTTGTGCAGCCCAGCTCCAGCTGCTTATTGATCTCAGATGAGCAATAGAAAAGCAAGCCCATTAGGAAAAACAAGGTAATGAATTAAAAGATCCAAGTTAAATAAAATGTTCAAGGGCCCCAGGCTCCCACAGAAAAACGGTACAGGCAGAGTGCAAGTACAGCTTCTTCACCCTCAGTCCAAGAGACCTGGTGCTTGGCAGAGCATTGCCAGCAGCCTTGGTGCTCATCAGAGGGGGTTTGGATCCTTGCTCCCAAAGGCTGCTCATCTAAGGGCTTGGGACTCTGCAGTTACACTGCTTCAACTGAGGTAGGAGAGGACCTCTGGAAATCATCTAGTCCCAGCTGCCCTGCTCAAGCAAGGTCATATGGAGCAGCCTGCCCAGGACCATGTCCAATTGGGCCGTGAGTATCTCCATGGATGGAGACTCCACAACCTCTCTGGGCAATCTGCTCCAGTGCTTTACAACTTTCACAGAAAAAAATAGCCTTTTCCTTAGGTTTAAATAGAATTTCCTGTGTTTCAGCTTGTGGCCATTGTCCCCTGTCCTGTCAGTGGACACCACTGAGAAGAGCCTGGCTCCCCCTTCCCTATTCCACCCCCACTGATATTTATATACATTGCTGATATCCCCTGAGCCCTCCCTTGCACAGATGTGCTCTTTCTTCAGCTTCACCTCTTCCTCCCTTTCTCACCTCATGTCCTTGAGCCCAAACATCCCTCCAAACATTCAACTGAGTAAATAACTGTTTCCTCTCCCTCTAACAATGGGAGTATTATTCCAACTAACGTGGTGGCCAGGCACACCAGGCTGCTCCTGGAGGACACAGGAAGCAGAAGAGTCTCACCTCAGCACAAAAGGCTTCCTTTAAACACCTCCGCCTCCTCCTCCTCACTGGTGGCAAAGCCTGTCTTCCTTGCCCAAGAGTGCATAGGAGGACAGCCTTCCCTGGGGACCACCAGCAGCAAAGAAGTCTCTGAGCATGGCTAGGCCATCTGGATGGTCCCTTCCAGCACAAACCATTCTGTGATTCTTCGAGACTCAGGGAACTTGCTTGGGGAAGCAGAGCCACCAGGGCGGGGTGGGGCGGGGCTTGGAAAATGAGCTGTGCAGTTGAGCCCAAACATTTGGGGAGAAAAGCAGGAAAGTGTAAGTGCATTGACCCACACGGCTGCTGTTCTTGAACTCTCAAAATGTGCCTGACTCCAGCCACGTGACAGCACAGAGGTGGCAGCGTACCTGTGGGACAAAGATGAAGCAGTTGATCGTGGTTGTGCACACAAAGATGCCTCCAGAGGTAAAACCAAACAGCAGGTTGTGCCAAGTACGGAAGAAGCGGTGAACTAAGCAGATAGTGCCAGCAGCCAGGAACACGAGGTTGACCCCGACGATGAGTGTCAAGGACTGGTTGACTGGTGAGGAGCTGACGTTGTCGGTCAGACCGGCCAAGTAGGTCCCATAGAGCAGGAGGATACTCTGGAAGCAGAAAAAAGAGGTTTCCAGAGTATGGAAAATTACAGCCTGATGGTGTCAGCCCCCACCTCGCACCAAGCCCGGTGAGCTCAGAGACACTCAGCGCAATCCTAATTAATGCTCTTTGATCTCTAATGCAGACCTGCAGCGCGCTGGTGACACGGCGGCGAGCGCCCGGCACGCTGCTGCAGGCCAGCTCTGGGGCTGGGGACACAGGGCAGGAGGGAAGCTGCTGCTGGGCACTGGCAGTCCCAACCAATGGGTGTGCTGCCACAGAGCAGGGGATGGCCAGGAAAATTGGGAAAACTGCCCCTTGGGCAGCCTGGAGCAGAAGAAGCAAAGGCAGACAGACAGGAGGCAGAGGTCCCTACAGGGACGCAGCAGTGGGTGCCATCAAGGAGCAACAACGTATCTCTGAAGGAGCAGGAAGGATATCCAGAAGGACATTCAGAAGAAAAAGGCAAGAAGAAATGGAGGTTTAGACTGGAGGGAAGAGGATGTATTTGGTGCCTCTTTAAATAGCAATAATCCAGGAAACTACCAGGTGCCATTCTTCTCCCTTCCCTTTGCTGTTTCCTGACTCCAGCAGCAGGGAAGGCACTAAAAAAGTGCTTTGTACACAGAGGCTCTCCCTCTCCCAGAGCAGATCAGTAGTTTCAGAACAGGCTGCCTCACCACCCTGCCCCTCAAGGGTCCCATGCATGTATTTGCCAGTGTGCTCAGGATTAAACTACCCAACAGGATGAGCCTCTCCTTCCCCAGGTGACAGTAGCAGGAAACACCAAATATTTTTTGCCTGCCTCCATAGCACAGGGCATGGTCTGCCTTCAGGATAATTTGGAAATACCATCTAACAAAGTCCCAGCGCCTGCAAGGACCCCAAATACAGGGAACATGACCTACATTATTCCTGTGCAACCCAGTAAGTCTGTCAGCCTTTGACTGAGAGTCACTGTTATTTGGGCATCAAGAAGTGCTTTGTGACCTGAGGTACATGTGGTTTTTAGACCCTTCTGAACCCCTCTGTGCTGTGGCTGCTTGATGGCAGTGATGGTCACTGCCAGGGTTAAGGTCTGGAGGGACATAGACAAGAGAGGTCATGTCCACAGCCTTTGGTGAGACTCCCAACTTCAGAGCAGCAGGAATTCTCAAGGCTGGGTTGTAAGTGAAACCTGTCTTGCTGGGCACTAGGCTGGTGCCTGACCCAGCTTTGTAGAATCTTCACTGGATCATAACCACATCCACCATGGGGCACCTCCAAACAGCCCAAAGGCAAGCCAACCCCTAATCCCTGAGCAGGAACAAACCAGCACCAAAGTCCCATTTACATTCATACAGTCTATCTGGGACACAGACAACAGCACTGCTGTCTCATAAACTAGGACTCTCAGTAAGCACAGGACTCAGTGGCTTGTTTGTTTGTTTGTTTTAAACTTGAGCAGAGGACTTCGCTCCTAATTCTACGCATGTCCTTGGCAAATCATTTCTGTTCATTGCTCTGTGCTAGTAAAACCAGGATAATACACTGAGTGGCTTCCCAAAGAGCTGAGCACATTAATGCTGTGGATACTAAGAAGTGCTACATATGTAGAGAGATAAAGCCTACTCTCACATTAGTGTAAATCCAGACTAACTCCAGAGAAACCACCAGGGAAATACTCCATGACCCCCAGTAAGCAGAAAGGAACAGGACCAGATTAAAGGTAACACTAAAAAAGATTACCTGGGACTGATAATGGGGATGTTTTATTTCAAAAAGCATTTTGTAAGGGCTGTAGGCAAAGACATTACGTGTCTGAACCCTAACACAAACTGCAGACAAAATCAGAAGTGGAGACACAGCACTGAAAGTCCAGGTAATGCCTCCATTTCCTAGCACCAAAGGACTTTTAGGACAGGCTAGATTAATGTCTTTGAAATGAAGCATAGAGGGGAGGAGGACTTGGCTGTGTTGTCAGGTCCTTTTCTGCTCTTCTTCCTATGATTTTGGGTGGATGGTCAGTGAGTATTATAGCACAGTGAATCACAAAGGAAGTGCCTGTGCTGCACGCAGAGATGAAGCCATTTCCAAAGAAAGGCTGTGATCTCACAAGCTTCATCAACATCAGCTTTCTGAAATGTGTCCAGCCTCTGCCATACCAGAGACACATGAGACCACAGATAATTACAGCTATAATTATACCTACATAGTTACATCAGTATAACTAACACTGCTGGAGTAAGAATGGCCATGTGCAGAGCTTCACCAGTGAAAGTGCATCTCAGAGGTATAATTAAGCTGATAAGCATCCTGTAAAGGCAGGGACCAAGCACTTGTCATCAGCACCTCCTTGGTTTGAAGTCAGAGGACTGAGGGGCTGAGCCACCTGTGCACTTTTGCAGTGGATGGTCATCGGAGTCTTTATGGAAAGAGTGTGACATAGGGAACAGCAAGACAGGAGTTTTAAGAAGTGAGAAAGGAACAGCAAGACAGGAGTTTTAAGAAGTGAGATGGATGAAGCAGAGGGGGATTGCAGGCAGAGAACTAGAGGGATTGTATGTGCACAGTGTGCATTAAAGGAGATGGTGAGGCAAGGAAAAAGTGGCTAGCAGGGCTTTCACCCTTCCCAAGATGGGAAGGACTGGAAATAGGAGGGCTTATGAGATGAACAGGAGTAGCTGGAATCTGCAATAGGCACGTGGCTTGGGAGGGCAGCAAAATTACAATGCTGCTCAACAGTTCAGGCTGTAAGACAGGGAGGAGGTGAGATACAATGCAGGAATCAGTCAAGAGGTCACGTACCTTAAAGCCTAAAATCAGAACGAGCCAAAGATCGGAATAGAGCGACGCACAGGACTGCACCCGGCTGACGGAGCACGTCATGCCTCTCTCTGTCACCTGCAAGGCAAGGGAAAGGCAGAGGGGAAGGCTGCAGCCCTGGCACAGACTGAGGGGAAGATGCATCTAAGCTGGTCTCTGTACATTTCTGAAAGGAGAGGTCAAAGCTGATGCTACCAGGGGCAGAGGGTTAAAGCAAGGAAGATTTTGGCCTTCTGCTGCCAACAGGGCTGGTTAAACATTTCTCTAAAGCATGTGCAGAGCCTTGGAGCTCTCCTGTGTCATGCAGGTGATCTGCACAGACCTGGAAATTTTGCAGTGGACCCTCACCTCTGTAATAGAGCAGATGTAAACCAAATCCAAAGTGCCCAGAAGGTTTTCTGACTTGTTTTCTTTCTACTGTTTGAAAAACAGCACCTCCAAATGCCTGGCCACCCACCAACTTTGCTCACAGAGTTCAGACAGGGCATGGCAAAACCCCGCACATCCTTTTACCCGCAGTGAGACGCTGAGGCTTCGGAAGCACTGGACTGGATCAGAGAATACCCATGTCAAGAGCAGCACGGTGTCTGCCAGCACCAACACTGCCACCATGGCCAGCAACTGGAGGTCTTTGATAATCTGCAAACACACAAGAGGTGAAAGTTACTATGGGCAGCAAATGGACACCCATGACCTCCATCCCCTTGGGTCCCTTCCTGTTGTTCCTTTCAAGTGACATGCCCATCCTACTACTTCCCCCAGGGGGGTGTCCAGCAGCTCACCTACATTTGAGTTGGCCAAGGGATCTCTGTCCTCAACTCCCAAACTCTTGAGATCTAATCAGGCTTGGGGCCAGGTATAAACCCTCTCTGATGGTGTGTCTAGCAGGTAAATGCTATGACAGAAAACAGTTCTTCCAAAACAAGACTATCATCCCTTATGCCCATATCACCAGCAGAGACAAAAAGGGTGGGGAAAAAGACCTGGTAGGATTGTCATTATGCAAGTTTAACATGGATCCCAGTGTGGGAATCCTTGTTGGTACCCAGTTCCCCTGCAAACCCTCTTGTCTCATCTTTTGGCTGAGACCTACCTTTTTCACCACTGGAAAGTGACCACTGTAAGTGCACTGTTACATGCACACATTCCCCATTTCCCTCTCAGTTGCTGAATCCCTATCCTTAAGTGCTGCAGAGGAGTGCCCAGCACTCCCTCCCTGCCTTCAAGAGGAGATCAGATGCATCTGGGGATGGCCCTACACCAGATGCTTTTGAGGATATTTGGTTTATTTTCATCCCACAAAAATGATCAGCCCAGACCCGAACATAAACACTGGTGTGTAGTGTAATGAAGGTGCGTGGCCAGTGTAAATGAGAACATTGCTTGGTGATGGGGCTTGAATTCCACTGGGGAATGGGCAGCCTGGCAGGGCACTGCTTGCCTGCAAAGTGGAAAAGTTCCTACCTCATTGTGCAGGAATAAATGAGGGGCCCATGCACAAAGTGGAAAAGTTCCTACCTCATTGTGCAGGAATAAATGAGGGGCCCATGCCCAGCCAGGTGCAAAACTAGACCTGTGACATCCATCCTGTTATGTGCCAGTTTTATCTGCTACCCAACTCTGGTTTGGGACGTGCTGGTGTTTGCCCTCCTTGGTAAGTTTGCCCCCCTCCCTTGCCGCCTCGGGTGCTGTGTACTCACCACGCGCTTGTCCGGCACCCTCTGGGTGAACACCTTGTAGAGCCTCCAGCTTTTCCCCAGGACAGGGCCAAACACCAGGGAGGTCCCCACGCACAGCAGGCAGAGCCTCACCTGCCGGGGTCAGAGCAAGGGGGCTGAAAGGGCACCCATGGGGACACCACACACCCTCCCACCATTGCAGGGACACCACACACCCTCCCACCCCGGGATGCAATAACGATGGGTGGGGACATGTCTACAGTCTTCTGGCTTCTGGAAGGTGGTATCAGATACTACAAAGCTGGCCACAGCGTGAAATAAATTAAAAGGCATGTATCCTTCTGCAGGCATGTCTCTTTTCCTCCCCATCCCAAGGGACTCTCGTTGGAGGGGCAGGCAGGGAGAGCCAGGCAGCTTGTGAGCAGCAGGGGCATGAGAGATCCCAGCACCAAAAAAATAATTTGCTGGCACCTCCATTCATTATCCTCAGCCCAGTGGCTGAGCAGCTTGCAGAGCGTGCACTCTCCCACATCCCACTCCCCCACATTGGTGCACGCCCAATCCTTGGTCTGGCAGGGCAGCTGCCTCAGGTCAGGACAGGTCAGGTCAACACAGGTGAGTGTTTTGATGAAGATCTGTTCTGCAGCCAAAAAACTCACCCACAGCCTCTCCCCTCTCCTTGCTGTACTTTTACAAGCCCAGCAGCCTGCCTGCCTTCCTGCAGGACCTCTCCCCTGAGGACCTGCCTTGAGTCCCTTCCTCGGTGCGGATGTGGTTTGCAAAACAGCAAAGCCATTCAGACAGAGAGCAGCTGGTTGCCTTTTGCATATGTGAAAGCCACAGCCGCAGTGAGCTGGGGACAGGCTGTGGCTGGGAGAGCATGCACAGGGGACAGGCTGTGGCTGGGAGAGCATGCACAGGGGACAGGCTGTGGCTGGGAGAGCATGCACAGGGGACAGGCTGTGGCTGGGAGAGCATGCACAGGGGACAGGCTGTGGCTGGGAGAGAGCATGCACAAGGGACAGGTGGCAGGCAGAGAGCAGGTAGAGACAGGCCTGTACATGCACACGTGTGCCTGTGTGAAGGTGCCCATCCCAGCAAAAGCCCCACTCACCTGAATAAGCTTTTCCACTGAGTCTCCAGATGGCAGGCTCTGCTCCTGGATCCCAAAGAGGTAAGCACTCGTGTAAGTCAAGCCACTGCCCAGCAGGGTCACAATGTTGAGATTGGGGCTGGACATCTTCACGATCCTCCAGGAAACAAAGCAGGGAAGGTGGTGACAGTTACTGAGCGTCATGACCTGGCAGCACCCCAGGGGCGAGGTCCCATTGCAGAGATGATGATGGTCATAAGGGATGCTGGCACACTGTCCACCCCCAGCCTTTGCTGGTCACAGCTGCTCCAAAAGCTCAGCCATTACTCCATGGTCCCATCCTCCCCCCTTTCTTGCTGAAGTGCTTCATTATCTTTAGAGTACTCATTTTGCCAACACTTCTGCTGTAGAGGGGCCAAAGTGGAAAACCACACCGACACAGCCCAGGGTGACTGTCCCCAGCAGTAAGCTTTGGGAGCAACAGCTACACTTGTTCCTAGAACAGGCCCTTCCCACTGCTCCTTCCTCTGAGGAGATACCTCCACACTCAGCAGTCTCAACTTCAGGAAGCTGTCACCAACGTTCAGGTTACAGTCTCCTCTCTGTAATTTCACCCCATCACTCATAATCCTGTAACTGTATTCAGGGAGGGGAGAATCAACCCACTGATCTCTCATGACCTGTCACCCTTCCCCAGCAAGCCCATGGAGTGAAAGCTGTAGCTCCTGCCATCCCCCCACACAGCTCTGCCCCTTCGATCTGCTGCGAAGTGATTGCTTTTCCCTACCCTTGAGCCCCTTCCTGGCTGGCTGCCTTGTAGTCACAGAGCCTGGGATTCAACCCGGCTCTCTCCTTCCCTGCCATCCTCACCATGTGTCAGCCCTTGGAGAAAGATATTAATGAGCTCACACCCTCATCTGCATGCTGGAAAGGGCTTCCTTTGCTCTCCCAGGTTCAGGAGGCAGACCGGTGTTTATTTACTGCAGAGCAAATAAATAACGCACATCCATTACAGCACGTTCTGAGAATGTCTCTGGGGGCCTAATCAATTCAGGTGGCCACTAAATTCAACATCACTCAGTAAATTAAGTGCTTCAGATTGGGATGCAAGTCATGCAGCTGCTGCACCACAGCAGGCACAGGGCTCACAACACAAACCCTCATGGGCAGGACCCTCCTGACTGCACAGTGGTTGTCAGGAGCTTCAAGTTCCTTAAAGCAGTCAGAGAACTCAGACAGCAGCAGTCCAGACTGGACTCAGATGTACACCTCTGTGCAAAACAGTGGCACATGAAGAGCAAAGGCTTTCCTAGGTGAAGCCTGGGAGAAGGATGTATTCCTGCAGGAGGAAGCAGTTGAGATACCGAGGGACCAATGAAGCTGAGGAGAAGGTGACAAGGAGGCAGGCAACACATCCAGAATTGATGAGGACAGCTCAGCACTGGCTGAGACAGGTTGAGCTATGAGGAACTGCTGGGCCTTCTGCTTGATTTATGTTGCCTTCAGGGGAGCAGGACTTTTTATCTATGTGCAGACTGAAAAGCAAGGAAAGTCTGCACTTCACCACCAGCTTCTCTCACCAATGGAGATCAGGTTCCCCACAAATATGAGCAACCACCAAGATCACAAAAGGTTAGCAATATCTTCAAAGTATGAGTGGTCCAACAGCAGCAAGGACATGGTGCGCTGCGGGGAGTGTGATGGCTTTGCTATAGAGCTGTGCCGCTCAGAGTGATGCTTTCAAGACTGTGGAGCAGAAAGGGAAACCAGCTCTCTTTTTGCTCAGTCCTGTTGGAGCTTTTATTGAGTAGCACCTTCAGGATGAGACCATGCATGCATTACTGTCTGTACCATGCCACAGAGCATGCACAGAATCATTAAGGCTGGAAAAGACCTCCAAAATCATCAAGTCCAACCTTTGACCAAACCATGTGAACTAAACCATAGCACTCAGTGCCACATCCAGTTGTTTCTTGAACACTTCCAGCGATGGTGACTCTACCACCTCCCTGGGCAGCCTGTTCCAGTGCTTGACAACCCTTTCAATGAAAAAATTACCAATGTCCAACCTGAACCTCCCCTGACATTTCCTGAGCCATTTCCTCTTGTCCTGTCTACAGCTCCCTGCCTTGGGGAGGAAGGGAGCAGTCCAAACAGGACTGTCACCATCAGTGATCAAAACTGGGTGTGATGGAGAAAGCTGCAACATCCCTGGCACTACCCTTGCTTGCCCTGTGCTGCTCCTTCAGGCTTGTACCCTCCTGGTCCTGAAGGAGCTCAGAGCCTGGTCCTGAAGGAGCCTGACTCCTACTCCAGCTCAGGGGAAATCTCTCAGGAGAAGAGGGATGCCCTTACCTGTTTTTCCTGAAGCGAATAGTGAAGACGAGAAAGAAGAGCGCTAGCAGGACTCCTCCAGTCAGGAACGTCCACACAACTCCCAGGAGACCAGCAGAGAAGGATGGGGAGCTCTTCACACTGCGGTCAAAAGATGTCTGTGGGAGGCAAAAGGGATAAGGAAGAAGAGGACAATGCTGGGGCTCTCAGCAAAGCAGGTCCCTACTCCAGCACGAGCACTCCCAGAGGTGCTCCTGCTCAGCCAGAAACCACAGCTCCTGAGACTGAGACACCCCAGCACCAGACCAAGACCTGCAAGTAGAGACACTGAGATGTGTGCGGACAGGACGTGCTCTGTCACTTGCTGAATGCACAGGAGGACAGGGCAGCCCAGGAGCCCTCTTCTTATGGCCAACCAGCCAAATACATAACGAAGCTGTAAAAGTGATCCATAAACCTCAGGCAGCCCTGGCTGTGGGACATGGGAACATGGGCAATGTTTCCCCATTGTCCTTCTCTGGAAGGAAACCTCTGGAGAAAGACCCCGTGGTACCCCCGTTGGGTACCACATGGGTACCATGCTTCCTTAGATAGGGCATCCTTGGCTCCCAGCCTTACCCTCCCCACAGCAGACAAGTGACCAGCTGGAGGACGTGACTGGGAGCCAGCAGCAGAGTTGCCAGTCTGTGCAGAACACAGAAAAGGGAGTGTGACAGCGTTTTCAGAGGCAGTGACACACCAAGCTGGGCTCCACCCGTCTCCCAGCTGGCTGGAAACAGACTTGGTCCCAGGCAGATATCAGCTGAGAAGTGGCTCTTGAGGGACACTCCCAAAGCAGGTCTGATGGAGGCACCTCTCTCCTTGCACACAAGTGACCTCATGGGTTTAAATCTCCATTGAAATATATTCTCTGCTATCTCCTTATTTACATAAACCAGACAAAATGATCCTACGTGAAACAAGAACCCTGTTTCTGCTGCGGATCTAAAATGCTCCAGCATCTTTAACAGGGTGTGCATGTGTGGGTTACCGACTTCTTTTGTTTTTCCTTAAAAAAAGCATCACTTTTATTAAAGTGCTGGCACATCCCCTTTAAGGGGAGGGAGGAAAATGGGGTTTGAGCTGGGATCACACACCTCCTCACTAGCTTCTCTGGTGCTAAGTCCTTTCTCAGGAATTCCAGGTGATCTGCATGCAATTTCTTTGGCAGAAGACTACTTTTCCTGACAGTTGCCACTGCCTCAAACTCCCAGTTTTTCCTTCAAGGTCTAAGCTGTTTCTGCTTCCAGCCTCACTCGAAATAAATCTGCAGGCACAAGCAAGGCAGTTGTTTAGAGCCAATGCCTCATCTCCCTCTTCCCCAGCCAGGCTTCATCTCCTCTGGGTGAGCAAGAACAAGGCACAGCTTGGAGAATTAAAGCCAACACATAATTCTTGACACAAAAACGTGTCACTGCCACACGAGCAGGGCTGATCCGATCCGCAGGCTCCTGGCAGCTCACATGCTGGTGCCATGCTGGTCACAGGGCAGCTGGGGAAGACAAACCCGTGCCTGGGAGAGACATCCAGCTGAGAGCTGCTGCTGCTGCTGGGATACAGCTGCATGCACATCTCAGCCTCACCCCTCCTGCAAACTGCTTCCCACCTCCTCTTCCCTTTCTCTATCCCCTGGGGAGTCTTTTGGCTCTCTGTGAAATGAAGACCACACTAAAGGGTGGAGATGGTCAGCCAGGTCAGTCCTCCCCCTGACACCAGGACTCTCTGTGTAAAAGCCCCATCATTCAGCACAAATCAAGGCCATCCTCCCACCTGCCTGGAGCTGATGAGGCTGGTACAAGGCAGTAATGCATTAGAAATAGAATGTGCCATTCTGTTTCTCTGTCCTGCCTGCTCGAGCCCAAGGGTAACACCTGGCTTTTGCCAGTGAGGTGAGCAGGGTGAACTCAGCATTCTGGAGTTTCCACGCTTCACTCCCACAAGCATCCACCAACAAAATCTTTTCACCTCTGGCTGCTCTCAAAAGTGTTACTGCACCCTCTTCCCGGCAACCACTCAGGGATCAGAAACACCCCTATGATCTCCACTTTTCCTTTCCCACACACCCTCCCACCTGATTGCTGTTTCCCTGGATGTTGATGCTACTTGAAGTTGATGGAGCGCTTTGTTGGCTGCTGAGCAGAGTAAATCCTGGTCCTGGCAGGGGGAATATTAATTGTAAGCCAGCTGCCAGAGCCAGAGGAGCCAAGCAGCTTACAGTCTTTTAATTAAAGGCCCATGGTCATGCAGGACGTGATGGAGCTGAGTGGGCCAAGCCTCGCCGGTCCATCCAGCAGCCTCACGTGGTGCCAGCTGCGACTGAGTGCATCCCAGTGTCATTCCTACTGGCTTACTGGTGGAGAGAGGGGGGGTACTGTTTATTATAGATGATGACTTTTAATTAAATCCCGCTCTATTCATATTTGAAAAGCACTTTGAAGTTACAGGGGACAGGAAAGGTCAAAGGCAGATGAGGCCATCTCAGGCCAATCCCAAGCAGCTGTCACACTGGTCGACACACAGGAGGGCTGTTTGCCATGACATCCATGTCATGGGTGCTTTCTCACCTCCTGGATAACTGCTGGGTGTCACCTACACTGTGCTTGTCTTGGAGGCCAACCAGGAGGCAACAGCGTGCTGCCTTTGCCTGGACTGGGATTGCTTGTCAGCTGCGCCCCCTCTCCATCCCTCCCCCAAATCCACCTCTGCAGAGCAAACCTCATTCCCCAGAGCGCTCCCCTGCATCCATACAAACCCCTGCACCCACACATAACCCTGCACCCACACATACCACTGTCACAGTGCAGAGCTCCTGCAGGGCCCGCTGCTGCTGCTCCCGGCTGCCAAAACTGGAGCTGCCATCGCAGAGCTCAGAGCAGTTGAATCCCGGCTCCATAGCACATCCTCAGCCGTCATCCAGCCGTCCCTTCACCCCTACTGGAAGGATGAGTGTTGGCTTTCTCCAGTTTCAGCACACACTGTAGCCCCTCTGCCAGCAGGGCACAGGGAAGGGGTCCAGCTGAGCTTACCCAAACTGATGCTGTGCACATCCAGAGCCAGGACAGGGAGCTCCCACCTCCCAGTGTCCCTCAGGGTGTCCCCTGGAGTGAGCTGAGTCAGCACAGGACCTGGGCTCCCACAGAGCACGGTGACATCCCCAGCACTGCTAGGCTGCCCTGCAAAACAACACAACTTTGTGTTGAGGTCACAGCCCCATGCCCCAGATGGGGAGCTGAAATGAGGCACTGTGCTGGTCTGAGTAGGAGCATGGCACCCCAAATCTGCTGCAGCTTTTCTCTCTCTGTCAATGCATTTTCCTGCACTGGAGCAATTTCAAGGTGCCTTTTGCAGGTACCCTCCTTCAGCCAGCAGCTGCTGCTGGTTTCATGGAATGTCCCCTTCTTCCAGCAAAGCACCAGCAAGCGAAGACACCAACAAACAGCAACAAGTGTTGCCATCACCTAAAAGGACCTACACCCAGGCCTGGGTGAGCAGAGAGGAAGGTGCCTGAACCCAGTGTTTTGGCTGACTCGGCCTGAGGTGCAGCCTGTCCACCTGGCTGTTTATTAAAGAGATTTAGAAGCCTGACACCTCTGTGCTCCCCATCCCTCCCGGTGCCCTGGCTGCCAGGTATTGTCCCCGCCTGCTCCTGCTCCCTTTGCACCACCTTTGCCTCTGTTCCCCCTTTCATTTCTCTTTTTGGTGTGGATTTTAATAGGCCTCATTACCATTTTAGACATGAGGTCATACTTATCCCCAAGCATCCTTACTCAATTACCATTGTCACCGTTTTTAATTAGCTCCCAGTGCACGACCATAAGCAAGTCTCCTGTCGTTAGCAGCTGGGAGGAAGCACAGTAGCTCACTCCCTATTTGCTCCTAACAACAGGTGGGAGGAAAAAATTATCCCTATCATGCTCCTCGGGGCTGCTCCCTGGCTGAGCATCCCCTGCACCTGGCTGGGGCTCCATCCTTCCCTGTCACTACTCCTGACACTTTGATACCCTCTCCTCACAAGTCCTTTCTTTGGACAAACCCCTGTCATTATGTGAGCAAAGAAAGAAAAAATGAAAAAGAAGCGTGGCCACCAGGACCTGGTCTGAAACTTGATGTTCCTCATGGGGAATAATTGGGATTCAAATGCAAGGAAAGCAAACCGTGGTGGTGCTTTCCTCTGGGGGTTTTCATGCCCTCCACAGCTCAGGCTGAGTGAGGTATGGCTGCAGGAGATATCCAGCTGCTGCAGTGAATGCCAGGATTGCTACAGCAGTGGAAGTGCAGTGGAGAGGAGGGGACAGGCTCCAGCTGAGCAGTTCCAAGAGAACAATGGCTGGTGTGGAGGGGCTGTGAGCTGTGTCCGGGAATGGGCGCAGGAGAGTGGCACTGACCCTTTGATGCTGAGAAGACCTGAAGGTGAGCACTGCCCAGCCTCCAAGGGGCTCAACCCCTGCCCATGCCCCCACGTGAGTTTAAAGACAACAACCCCTATGACTCCTCGTCACCTTCTGCCATGTCAGAGGGGGAACACACCTGGCAGGTGGTTCACTACCAAGGCTGGTATGAGGCCAGCAGGCATAGCCTTGCTGTGCCTCACAAATGGAGGTGCTCCCCCAAGGAGCACCAGTGCAGCCTCATCCACCCCGGAGGAGGGCAGAAGCCCCTCGGGGTCTCCCCAGCCCCCACCCCAGCATTCTGCAAACGGCTCCAACACAAGGTTGATAACAAGCTGAGGCCAATTAGCGTTCATTAGTATGCAACAAAGCGAGCACCAGTGCAGTTGTCGTGGAAAGGCAACAGGCATTTCCAGCCCAGCTCCTGCCTCTCGTGAGAGCTGGCAGGAATGCTGCTCTGTGGCCTGGAGAAGATCCAAGGGGGATCAGTGCTTGTGGGGGGGGACGGGGGGGGGTGTCACTGACCTTAATGGTGAGGTTGGGCAATGGTTGTGGGGACAGACAACACCACAGGTAAAAACCCACATCCTTAAAATGTGAGGGTCTCTTGAGGGCGGAGACTTGTGGGGTTTGGTTTTGGGTTGGGTTTTTTTAAGACCAAAATGCCAACCAATTCTGATGGATCATTTCCAGAGCAGAACCCCAGAATGGCTTGGCTTGGAAGGGACCCGATAGCTCTGGCTGCCTTGTTCTCCCCTTGCTGCCCTCAGTCTCTGTGGCACTGCACCTGCCAGCTGTCTGCAGAGTGTTTGGCCAGAGAGGAGCGTCGGCTTGCACATGGACATGACCCAACAGGCCTGAAGTCGATAGGAAACAAGTGACTGGACCACATGGAAAATATGAGCACCATCATCTACTCACACAAAAAGGAAGCACTGACTGTTCAAAACAGTATTTGGATAAAAGCAGTTTGTGGCCATCTCCGTGGTTGATTTGCAGACCTGGAAAACCCGTTTCTTTACATCTGCCAAGACCCAGGAATACTTCTCATAGAGTCATTTAGGTTGGAAAAGAGCTCTAAGATCATCAAGTCCAACAATTAACCCAGCACTACCAACCCCAGCACTAAACCACATCCTTAAGCACCACATCTACATGGTTTTTGTACACTTCCAGGGACAAATGTAGAATCATTAAGGTTGGAAAACACCTGCAATGGGTCACTGAGTCCAATACCTACCAATGCTGAGCTACTGTAGACTAATGCATAAATAGCCCTCAAAAAAGATGCATTGGTTGTCATCTAAATGCACATCTTGACTCTCCCAAAGTTTCTTCTTCCCTTCAAAGCCTTTCTTTTGAAAAAAACAGTGGAAAAAAACCTTAAAGAAGCTGAAAAATTGGTGCAGCACATATAGACCCAGAGCGGGCGGAATGAACTTTTCACCCCAACAGGTTCATTTTGATCTAGTGTTGAAAGAGAGGCTTCTTCCCAAAGGTGACATCACTGCTGGGTGAATCCAAAGGTGGAAAACTGAAGATGTCAAATCACAGACAATGGAACAACTGCATTCAGACATGTGCCAGTCTTCATGAGCTCTGCAACCCTGTCTGGTCATACCAGCCCTGACAGAAATGGTACATGCACACCTCTGCAAGGGAGGAGTGGAGCACATCTGCAGAAGCACATCTGCTGAGAAGAACTTTTGGGAAGGTGGCTGTGTGGCCAGAGGCAGAAAAGAACAGCTGGGGAGAAGGAGCAATGTGCAAAGGGCAGAGCCATTCCTGCTGCCTCGGGAGGGGAGCAGGAGACCTCGGCTCACCCTGATGGGTCTGTGCTGCTACTGCCACTCCTGGTGGAGATGGAGGGCTGCTGGTGTGGAGCAGCCTCAGCTGACAGGACACTGGGCTGCACACTTGCAGTGAAAATCATCTGGATAACTGTTCCGGAGACATGAACACCACGGGATGGGGTTTTGCAATTCAGAAATCCGGCACTTCTGAAACAGGCTCCTGCTTTTTCCTTCTGCTCTTCTTGTCCAACAAGATCCCTTCTTGTCGGGCCTGAGAAACTTGCAATATTGCCAACCCCAGGCGATCAAAAAAAAGTCACAGGCCAGACTTACTGCAACACCCCCCGCAATGAAGCTACTTAAAAACTCTGAGTTAAAACACACAGCATATCTGAAGATTATTTTTAATTTATATTTAAAACTTAAGCATCTACATTTTCATGCTTTCCCCTGCAAACACAAAAGGAAAAAGAAAGAAAACCAAGAAACCCTACTTATCACGTCATCCTAAAACCTGGGCTTAAAAGGCTCAATACCCAGCAACACTGGGGAGCTGCAAAGTTGTCACCCTTCTTCTCAGGCACTGTCCTATACTCATGCTTCATTCTGCTCTTGTCCCTGGATTTCCTGGGCCACCTCCAAGCCTCTCAGATATCTTCATACCTAGCAGACAGACAGCAAGCTCAGTGCACAGACATATGATGGGGCATATCATGGAGCCCAAACAGGGTCACCTTCCCACCCAGGCAGTGTCCCTGCCACTCCATGACCCACATGCAGGATTTGGGTGATAACCACCAGGAGCTGCACACAGAGGAGGGCGATGCACAACAAGGTGCTTCTGTCTCCGGATGCATGGGGAGCTCCCCACATGCCTCTGAAACCTGAAATTTTCTGCTGACTGAAGCTAGCTGTGATTTTCAAGCCTCCCACCATTTTGTCCCAAAATCATGAGGGCAGTAATTTCTGAATGCTGACCTCAGTGGTCACCCCAGCACCACACGTCTGTCCACTGTAGCTCTCTCAGCTCAGGAGGATGGCACAGGGCTGGCACATTTAGCTCTGCCTCCAGATTTTGAAACCTTTTAAATACAGGTTAAATACCCACATGGCTCTTTTCAGTTCTGTGGTTTACATTTTGAATGTAAAGAAACCTCCATGCCAAGAAAAAAAAAGTCATGGCTTTTTTGAACCACCACACGGTCCTGTGAGGAGCTGACTCACACTTCTCCCACTAAGGAGCTGATAAGGCTTTTAACTCTCTAACCATAATTGCTATACAATGATAGGCATGTGAGAAACAGAGACAGGATAGATTGGAGATGCCCAAAGGAAGGAAAATTAGGAGGAAATACCAAGATATATGGGGAGCATGCCCCAGACGAGACCAGTGTGCCCAGAGCTGATGGAGAGGTAAACCAAACCCCTGGAGCTGCTGATGAACAACTTTGTGCCACTCTAAGAGCTGAGCCCTCCCTCGTGTCCAGCTGTAGCTGCTGCTGAGCAGCACGTGTCTGAAATGAGCATGAACCTCCTTCTGCCTCCCCAAGGGGCCTGGGAGTCCAGGGCCTGGGACCCCACCACCCATGGTGCTGAGCTCACCCCTGCTTGGCCAGGTGGCCTGGCAGGGCTGCTCACACAGAGCCAAGTGACAACAGCAGGAAACAGCCAGAAAGCTCCTTCCAGCCAAATTTACATGACACCGTGGTACCCCCAGGTGGAAGCTCACCTTCCTGCAGTCAGTGAGACAGGCTGGGGGATCTCTGCTGCAAGAAAGCGGCCTCGCCACTGGGGGCTAAGGCGGGCACAGCTGCCTCCCCCAGAAACGGGGCAGGGGACGTGCCCCAAACACCCCTCTGAGAGGGAGCAGTGCTGCTCCCATGCCCTTCCCCTGCCCAATCCTCTGCCCACAGCTGGAGGTTGGGGTGCATAATGTCCCAGCATCTGTGCTGCATGGGCAATAAGGACAAGCAGAGGTTTTTCACTTCGGGTTTTCATTATGCCATAACGACTTCATCAATAGTTTAATTTGTTAGTGGGAGACCACACCTACAAGTGTTGTTCTGCCTCCATGGGACACCTCCCTGTTCGTTCCCATGCCCTGCCTGCCACACTGCCAGGCACAGCCAAGGAGAAGAAATGCTGGAGACGTGCAAAAATCACCAAGCACCTTCTTTGCAATTTGCCCTGGTGGTTGCTGCAGGGCAAGCAGTGAGACCCTTCCCATCTGAAGGGCTGGTCAATCCTGAATCCCTGACCCTGATCACACCCACATCCCTGCTCCAGGGAGGCTGGCACCTTCTCACAGGACAAGGATGGTGCAGGACCCCACTGGGGCTGTGTGACACTCACACTTTTCCACCAGGCCGCTGATTCAAGGTGCTGTGACTGGTGCAGAGTCCCCAGGTCTCAGAGCTCTGAGTGCCCATTATTCCCACTGCCTCTGCTGCTCCCATCCATCCACATGCATGACCTCCTTCAGAACACTGCCTTTCCCCAGGCCATTCCCATCAAATGCTGCTACTTCTTGCTTTGAGCATGTGCCCCAATATGCTGCTCTGAGGCACAGCTCAGCCCCAAGCACTGCTGCTGGAGGCTCCAACATCCTTCCTTCCATCAGCTCCCTCTGCCTTTGGGGTGTTTGCACCGGCCTAATGAACGGGAACGTGCTAAACAACTTTACAGGAAGGTGTAGTCTGAATTTTTTTCTGTCTTAACTGTACCATCTTTAGAGAGCCACCATGAATAAGAGGTTTAAAAGCCTGATGATTTAGTATTTTGATTTACAAGGGAGATCTACCTTGTGGTTCAGGTGTGTATGACTTAATTAAAAGCAAGAGGCTCACCCCCACTGAAGCTGTTTGCTGCCGAGCTATCTAATGCAGAGGAGGAAGAAGCCTCAGAAGGAGTATTTCCATAAAGTTACATTTCAGATTAAGCATATGCCTCCAAGAGCTCTCCCTTTCCAACGCTGGCAGGAAGCTACAGCTGCTCCTTCACGCAACCAGACACCGTCCCCTCGCAGCCTTTGCAGCACCAGCACACCTGTGTTTTCACAAACAGGGCGAGGATGGTGGGGTTGCACAGCCAGACAGCCCCAAGCATGGGGACAGCTTCTAGCCCTAACAAGGTTGGCATGGTTTTTCTCTATTTAACTTTTTTTCCTTTAAATTTGGCAGGATTTTGGAAATCAAGTGACATATTTAGTCCTTAAAGAGGCAGGAAAACAGAGCACTACAGCTCTTTCACCTTACCCCTGATGGCCAAACAGCAGGGAATATTTTCCCCTAGGAGACAGATTTGACTTAAGGCTGTGAAAGCCAGAGATGTCCACGGCTCGTCTGGCTCCCCTCCCGGGCACTGAAGGCTGCCAAACTGCACCCAGTGGTCCCCAGCTCAGGCTTCTCGTCTCTTTGCTGGGCAAAACAAGCCCCCCACCAAGGGGCAGGGCCACAGCAAGGTTTCCACGAGGTCTGCCAGCCTGGCTCCCTGCAGACAGCGGTGAGGCTTGCTCAGGGGTGGAGAGGGGCAGCTCCTAAGTTGGAGGCACAGCCCATCCTGTGTGGAAAGTGCTGCTTGTAAACTGTGTCAGCTCAGGGCTCTGCAATAAGAGAGGCTCATGCGATGCCCCGGCACCGGGTGGATGAGGCGATGTGGCAGCTACGCCAAGGATGCATTAGAAATGCCAGCTGCAACCCAACACTGGCAGCTCCCGCTTACCCGGGATCTGGTTCCCTTGGCCTCCTCCCTGCCCCCTCAGGATGCAGAGCACCTGAGGGGCAGGGCAGCGGAAAGTCCAGCTCTGGGTCCATGAGCCGTCCCTGCCTGAGAGGAAGCCCCCAGGTGTTGTCATGCTCAACTCTTGTCAGCCCAGGAGGAGCAAACACGCAGGGTCCTGGAGTGTTTCCCGGGGGTGTCTCACCCCCAACAGGACTGTGAATCCAGGGCACACAGGTCCCTCTCTCTCCCTCTCCAAGCAGCAGGTTGTTGCACTGTGGAGTTGGTTGCAACCTCTCTTCTCCCCAGTCTGAACTCGGAAAGGCGCACGGCTCCCCCAGGTAACAGCAGTGCGGTCAGAACAAACCAACCTAGCGTGCAGCTTCACATCCTCGCATCCTGCAAGGCAGCCCTTTCCCATCGCCAGGTGCCGGCAGGCTCCCGCTCCCACGGGCGCCTTCTGCGGCTGCCTGGAGCCTTCGGGACGGTATTTTCTGGAGAGCTACAGAACTCCGGCCCAAGCCCGTCCCGCTTGGAGCTCAGGGGTGCACCCCGGGCACACCTAAGCCAGCGAGCGGCGAACCAGGAGCGCTCCGTGGCCCAAGCGCGCCCGCAGACCCCGGCCCGTCGCGGCCTCCTGCGCGGGGCTCTGGCCGGCTGACCCCGGCAGCCCGTGGGGACAGGGGCACGGGGACCAGACCCACCACAGCGGAGGGCGCCCGGGCAGCAGAGCAACTCGGGAGGGAACCGGGGCGCCCTGGTCTCAGCCATCCCGCTCGCAGCCCCAGCCACGGCTACTGGCCCCCTCTCCCCAAACCGCGCCCGGCGGAGCCCCCGACCCACCTGAGGGGACGGCACCCGGGCCCGGGCTGCAGAGCTGCGGAGAGCCGCGGAACCCCCGCAGAGCCGGCGGGAGCGGCGC
>VZRZ01006180.1:38887-50711 GCA_013398175.1 Climacteris rufus | reverse complement strand
CCCGTAACTCCGGGGGGGGACTGTGGGGTGGCAGCGGGGAGGCGACCATGGAAGAAAAGCTCCAGGCGCATCAGGTGGAGATCGACCCGGATTTCGAGCCGCAGAGCCGTCCCCGCTCCTGCACTTGGCCTCTCCCGCACCCCGACTTGGCGGCGGAGGAGGACGATGGGGGCGCGGGGGGAACCCCGGCGCTGGCGGCCGGCGGGGACGGAGCCGAGAACGCGGCGGCCCCGGTGGAGCGCAGAGTCGCCGCCGCTCCCCCGCCGCCCCCCGGCGCGGATGTGGGGCAGCTCCGCAAGGCCAAGACCTCCCGGCGCAACGCCTGGGGCAACCTCTCCTACGCCGACCTCATCACCAAAGCCATCGAGAGCTCGCCGGAGAAGCGCCTCACCCTCTCCCAGATCTACGACTGGATGGTGCGATACGTCCCCTACTTTAAGGATAAAGGAGACAGCAACAGCTCCGCCGGCTGGAAGGTACCTGACCCCCTGACCCCAACCCCTGCGCAACTTTGCCCCCTCTCCCCAAGGTGTGCCGGAGCTTGGAGGTTTCCCCTGGGGCAGCCGGAGCTTGGTCCTGGCGGGGAGGTTTGGGGGATCCCCGCCGTCCTCACAGCTGGGGAGATAAGGCTCCGTCAAGTTTTGGGGAGAGCTGGTGCTGGGGCTGGTGTGTGTTGGAAGCGAGGTGAGCTTGTCCCGGTGTCACCCTCCGGGGTCGGGCTGAGGGTCGGAGCGGTGCCGCCGACCCCTCGGGAGGTCAGGGCGAGGGATGGTGGCAGCAGCGCGGTCGCGGCCGGCTCTCCCTGGCGTGCTGGCTCTGGGCTACAGTGAGTGCCAGCCCCGAGCACCGGGGCGCAGTGACTGATAACCCCTCCGCCGCAGCTCTGCTGCCCCTGCCTGCGGGGACCCCAGCCGGTGCCGGTGGCGTGGCCGGCAGGACGGCCGGAGGGAGGGCTGTTCCCAAGCAGGTGTCTCCAGGTTGGCTTTTCCCCGCCGTGTCCCCGCTGTCCCAGCGCCCGCCTTCTCCGGGGCCGCGTCCCCTCCCGGGGGCCGGGCGGGCAGCGCACGGTCCCCAGGGCTCCGCGCTGGCGTTCCCCGCCTCCGCTCTCGGCTGGCACCGTGGGCTCGTTAGGATTCCCTGGCGCAGGCAGCGTTTCCTTCTCGCTCGGTGCGAGCTGAGGATCCGTGGCTCCGCCATCCCCGGCACGGGGGGTGCTGGGTCTGGGGTCACCCCGGCCCCTGCCCCTCCGGCTGGGCTCTGCGCTGGAAAGGGGGAAGAGATCGGCTGTGTCCAGATGGTGTCAGTAAAAAGGAGCCGGTTTCTCTTAAGTCCTCCCCTAAGCCCTGTCACCTCCAGTGTGATTAGTGTGTTAGGAGGCTCCGGGGCTCCAGCACCAGCCGTGGCACGCGTGTCCTGGGTGGATCCAGCCCAGCTCGGGAGGTCCCTGGGTGCAAACGGGGCTCTTTTGGGGCAGGAAGGACTGACTGTGTGGCACCTGTACCCAGGCTGTGGGAGCTGGTGCTGTGTGGAGCCTTGGCACCCACTCATGATGAGCGGGCAGAGGGCAGCTGGGTCCCCCCAGCACAGAGATTTGCCAGGGAATGGTGCTGGGGCTGCAGGAATGGCAGGAGGTGGTGGCTGTGTGGGGCCTCCCAAACCTCCACCTGGGCTGACACCTGCACAGCCTTGGGGGTGTGCTGGGGGAAAAGGGTCTCCCCAGTGCTCACGCCCTGTGGGGACAGCAGGGGACACGCACTGGTGGGGTCTGGAGATGTGCTGGGGAGGTGTGTCAGGGCTCTGGACCGGGGGCTGGGAGGGCTGGGATGAGGAGCAGAGGGATTCCCAGGCAGTCTCACGTGTCTCTGAGGTCTTCATGTTGCATGATGTGCAAGGGGGGAGGACAGGCTCAGTGTCCAGCTGGTGGTCACCAGGGTGGTTTTCAGGGGCTGCTTGCTCAGGCAGGCTCCCCTGCGTGCACCCTGCCATGGGATGCTCTCCCCTCTCCTGGCCCATCTCTGGCTTGGATCGTCTCCACCAGGGCTGCGGGCAGGTGGCTCTGCTGCCTGGGCTGCACTGCTGGGGCTGCTTCCCTCCTGGCAGCCTCCCTTGCCCTCACATTGGCACTGGGATTTGAACCCCCTGAGTTGGGCTGAGGGCTGCCCAGTGAAGTGCCCTGCGCGACCTGCCTGCAGAGCGGGGTGCCCTGGGGCAGAGCAGGGTGCCCTGGGGCAGAACAGGGTGCTCTGGAACCTCTCCTGGTGCCGCAGGTGCCCAGTCCCCAGCTGGGGCTGGCAGTGCAAGGACTGGCAACAGCCCGGGGTGGGAAGCAGAGACCTCCCTTGCATGGTGGTTTCATCAGACACAAGCATGTCAGGGGTTAAACACCTTCCCCACAGCCCCAGCTCCCTCCTGGCTGTCCCCTGACCTGCACCCCCTGGGTGTCCCCTCCCCTGGGTGCCGGGGGAGCCCCCAGAGCGCTGGGCAGTTCTGTGGTAAGGAGCTGCTGGTGGTGATTAAAGCAGCCCTGGAGAAGCCGCGTCCCTCGGCCCCAGGCCCGGCAGAAGCACGGCAGGGCTGCAGCGTTTCATCTGCCAGCACGGCCGGGTCGGAGCGAGGTCTCGGCTGTTCTTTGGTTGGTTCCTTCACAGCCTCCCTGTGCTGGGGAGAGCAGGGTGGTGGAGGTTTGGGGGCCTGGCCGAGGGCCCAGCGTCCCCACAGGCAGTGGCTGTGCTGCTGTTCTGGCAGGACTTTGTAAAATCATGGAATGGTTTGGGCTGGAAGGGACCTTAAAGACCATCTCATTCCATCCCCTGCCACGGGCAGGGACACCTTCCACTATCCCAGGCTGTCCAGAGCTCTGTTCAATCCTCTTTTCAAACCCTGCTCTTGGCTTCTCCAAACCCTCTCTGCCCTGCTCTGGCGCTGGGGGCACTTGCACAGCTGGACCCCTTCCTGCATCCAGCTGTTGGTGGGGATGCTGAACCCACACCTGGCCATGGTGTCTGGTGTGTCTGTCAGGAATGTGTGCCCCAGGCTCGTTGTTGTCTCTGGGAAGGGAAAGCTTTTGGCAGGGGTTGCATTTTTGGGCCAGGCCTCTCCTTCCCCACCAGGCTGAGTGTTGCATTACATGGTACAGAATCGTGGAATGGCTTGGGCTGGAAGGGAGCTTAAAGCTCATCCCGTTCCACCCCCTGCCTTGGGCAGGGACACCTTCCATTGTCCCAGGGTGCTCCAAACCCCATCCAGCCTGGCCTTGGGCACTTCCAGGGGTTGGACAGCCACATCATTGATGGTGAGATGAACCGAGCGGCAGAACCCAAACACCTCGGCCGTGCCTGGTGTTGGCACCAGGACCAGTGTGGGTCTGATGGGGAGCAGGGGGGATGCTCTGGCTGTAACCCCCAGGAAGTTCATCCCCCGTGGGCTGAGCTGTGTTGGGTTTGTGCACCGGGAGCTGCTGCTGCTTCCCGATGCAGGGCAGCAGGCGCCCGCTGACTGACAGTTCTGCTTAATTAGGGAGTTGTTATTTTATCAATTCCAAAGCGCTTGAAGTTTTCTGCTCCAGCTCACGCTTTCCTCTTGTTAATGGGAAACCAACACCCTCCGTCAGAAAGGCAGCGGCACTGATGCATTTTAAAGGGTTCTGCTTGCTCCGGTTTGACATCCAAAATATAACAATCAAGCCATCAGCTGGTGGATGCCTGTTTGATGCGGCTCTGGCAGTGCTGAAAACCTTAATTTCCCAGCCCTCCCTCCACCTCCTCCTCCTCTACATTGCCGGGTCAGTAGCGTGGCGGCCGTGGGGACCGGGGCTGCAGGCCCGTGGGAGCTCTGGGGGTGCCATGCAGAGACACCCCCCTGCCAAGTGCCACCGTCCCCCTGCAGGGCAGGCTGGAAATGAATTCGGGAGAAAAAGGTGTGGAAATGGTGTTTGGGTGGGAGCATGGTCTGAGTTCCCGGTGCTGCTCAAGGGTTTGGATGCCCAGTGTGCTTCCCCTCCTTGCTGCACATGTGAGCAGCCAGAGCCATGGCCAAGGGGGCAGAGCCCCACTGGGCACCCCCAGAGCATCCTTCAGAGGAGCAGCTCTTGGCTCTGTGGCGCTGGGTTGGAGCCTCTCCAGCCACGCTGGGCAAGGCTCCAGAGGCTCTGTCACCAGTGCTCCCCCTGCCCAAGCCCTGGCCCTTCCTCTCTGGGATGGGGACAGTGCCTCTGGAGCCTTGCCCAGCGTGGCTGGAGAGGCTCCAACCCAGCGCCTGGGCCGGATGGGGATGACTCTCCCCTCTGGGAGGGCAGCCCGGGTGCCACGAGGGTCTGGGTGCTGCCACTGGGGGTGGCACAGCGGGGAAGGGGGCATTACAGGGGTATGGGGTGACCTGGCTCTGGGGTGCACAGGGGCTCGATCCTGTTTGTGCTGGGATGAGCAGCAGGGGTATCCCCCAGCTCGAGGGGCTTGTTGGGGGCACTGGGACCCCGGCTGAGTGGGGGCTGCTGGTCAGGGCTGCCCTTGGGGCAGTCTGGCTCGGCTCAGCTCGGTCACTGATCCCATCCTCTCCATATATGGAGATTTTTCCAGCAGCACGGAGGGCCCGGTGCTCCCCAGAGAGCTGCCCAGGGCTGGGAGCAGAGGGGCCAGGAGAGCCTGGTCATCCCGGGGGGAGCTGCTGGCTCCTGCACCTCGGGGGACCCCTCTGCCTCAGCTCCAACAGCTCCTGGATAAGCTGCCCTGGCTCTCTGGTCCCCACAGGTGCAACACCCCCTGGATCCCCTCATGTGAGGTGACCCCCCATCCTTTCCCAAACACAGGCAGGGTCCTCCTGGCTGCTGGGCTGGGATCTCCCACCCTTCAGCACCATGGGGCTGGCACAGGGGTGTCCCCACCTGTCCCCAGCTTCTCCCAGGGATGGAGGAGCCCACTCCCACCCCCCTGAGCTGCCCTGACGTGCTGCAGTGCTGTGGGCAGCATGGCTGTGAGGAATCCCCTTTCCTCCTTCCCACCTCGTTTTGCTCTCTCCTTTTGGAGGTTTTCATCCTGTAATGTTTTTTTCCCCCTCTCTCCCTTCTTCTGGAATCGCTTCTCATGCAGCGCTAACTGCTGAAGTAACACAAACCTGCTAAATGGTCCGGCTTTATGATAGCATAAAAATGATACTACAGAAGCGAGTGGGGCTTTATTAAACCCCAGGGAAAGGCTCCAAATGAACAGCTTGCTCTGCTCTTAGCTTCCTCCCCCCATTCCCCCCTTTATTTTTAATAACCACTGGAATATAAACTACAGTTAAGATCCTGTGGACTAGAAGAGTGCTTGCAGCCTGGTGTTCTCACCATCCATCCCCCCCTGGATCCCTGTGTGCATCCCTCCCTCTGTTTCCTGGTGCTGGGGTGGGAGGAGGATCAGCATCCTGGGCTAGGAAATGAATTTTGTAATTAAAAAGCCCTGTGAATATTTTCTAGGGAGGCTGTGGGTCGGGCCAGGTGTGTTGTGAGAGTGAGCTGGGGCTCCTTGGCCAGGCTTCCCATCCCAGTGGGACCCTCACTGGGATCCTGCTGGCAGTGGGAGGTCCCCTGGGCTTAGGGAATGGGGTTGGATACTGCTGTCCCATCCCAGTGGGACCCTCACTGGGATCCTGCTGGCAGTGGGAGGTCCCCTGGGCTTAGGGAATGGGGTTGGATACTGCTGTCCCATCCCAGTGGGACCCTCACTGGGATGTTGATGGTAGTGGGAGGCCCTCTGGGCTTAGGAGTGGGATGGGACACCTGTCACTGCCGTGTCCTCACACAGGGAGCCCACAGGAAGGGGATGAATCACCCCTCCCCACGCATCAGCGGGGCCTGAGCATGACTGGATCCCCATCCCCAGGCTGCTCCTTCCATCCCTGGGGTTCATCCCAAGCCTCACAGCCACAGCGCCCTTGGAGGATTCCGTGGGGATTCTCTGGAGCTGGGTCTGGGTCTCCCCTTGCCCGGCCACACCAGTGCCCCCCATCCCCTGCACCCACCAGGGTGGGCTCCCTGCTCCCAGCTCACATTACCTGTAATTAACCTGACACTTCCTGTGGGCTCCCACAAAGGTGCCTGATGAGTGCCGAGGTGAAAGGCACTTTGGGTTACGGAAGGACACGCGAGGCTCGCCTGTCTGCCGCTGAGGCTCATTTTGGACAGCATCTGTTCATTATTATGTGGTGCCTTGGCCGGGAGCCAGCCAGGGGAACTGAAAGCCCCAGCACAAAGCTCGCTTTCACCCGCCACAGGGAGCAGGAGGAGGAGGCACCCGGGCCTGGGCCTGCCCCCCAAAGCAGCCGGGGCCCGTCCCTCCCAGCAGGGATGCTGCAGCATCCTCGGGCATCCCGAGCTGCTGCCTGCTGGGGGGTGTGATGGAATCACAGTCACAGGCTGGTTTGGGTTGGAAGGGGCCTTGAAGATCATCTTGTTCCAACCCCCTGCCCTGGGCAGGGACATCTTACACTAGGAGATGTCCAACCCCCCAGGACTGCTGCTGCCCTGTGGGGTGGGGGGCAGCAGCAGGGGTTAACAGAAGATGGGGTGATATTGGGGTCTGTGTGGCTGGTGCCCACTTTGTCAGCCAAGGACTCCTTCTTCCCCTCCTCAGGAGTCCCGTGCATCCCTCTGTGCCCATCAGGCCTTGGCAGCGGGGAGGCTCTTGGGCTTTGCCGTGGGGTTGGTGGCACTTGGTACTCACCCAGCCGGGGAGGCAGCAGTGACACAGCCACCTCGGGGCTCCCCGGGGCCTGCGGGGCCAAGGAGGTTTCCCAAACAGCCCAGGGTGCTGCAGTGGGATGGCTCCATCCGGATCCCCCGGTGCTGGCAGAGCCCCCAGGGCTGGGCAGAGCCCTGCAGTCTCCACAGGCACAGGTTCCTCGTGTGTTCCCTCATGTGTTCCCTCGTGTGTTCCCTTGTGTGTTCCCTCGTGTGTCCCTCCTCTGTTCCTTGTGTGTTTCCTGGTGTGTTTCCTCGTGTGTTCCTCCTGTTCCCTCATGTGTTCCCTCGAGTGTCCCTTGTGTGTTCCTTGTGTTCCCTCGTGTGTCCCTCCTCTGTTCCTCGTGTGTTCCCTCATGTGTTCCTTGTGTGTCCCTTGTGTGTTCCTCCTGTTCCCTCATGTGTTCCCTGGTGTGTTCCTCATGTGTTCCCAGTGTGTTCCCAGTGTGTTCCATCATGTGTTCCTTATCTGTTTCTCGTGTGTTCCCTCGTGTGTTCCCTCGTGTGTTCCCTCGTGTGTTCCCTCGTGTGTTCCCTCGTGTGTTCCCTTGTGTGTCCCTCCTCTGTTCCTCATGTGTTCCTCTGTTCCTCGTGTGTTCTTCCTCTGTTCCTCTGTTCCTCTGTTCCTCGTGTTCCTCGTGTGTTCCTCGTGTGTTCCTCGTGTGTTCCTCGTGTGTTCCTCGTGTTCCCTCGTGTGTTCCTCGTGTTCCCTCGTGTGTTCCTCCTCTGTNTGTTCCTCGTGTGTTCCTCATGTGTTCCCTCGTGTGTTCCTCGTGTTCCCTCGTGTGTTCCTCCTCTGTTCCCTTGTGTGTTCCCTTGTGTGTTCCTTTGTGTGTTCCCTTGTGTGTTCCTCATGTGTCGTGTGCTCCTTGTGTGTTCCCTCATGTGTTCCTTGTGTGTCCCTTGTGTGTTCCTCCTGTTCCCTCGTGTGTTCCCTCGTGTGTTCCCTCGTGTGTTCCCTCGTGTGTTCCCTCGTGTGTTCCTTTTCTGCTCCTCGTGTGTCCCTCGTGTGTCTCTCGTGTGTTCTCCTGTCTTCCTTGTGTTCCCTCGTATGTTCCCGTGTGTGTGTTCAGGATGCTCCATGTTCCTGCCCGTGCTCAGCCCATGCCTGGTGGGAGGATGCCCCTCGGGTGTGCCAGGGCAGCACGGGAAGGACCCTCAAGCACCTCGGCCTGGCTCCTACTGACCAATGCACCTCCCTCCTGGGAGCACGGGCTGGTGGCAGTGTCCCCCTGTCCTTGGGGACCTTGGGGACACAACCTGACCATGCCTTTGGGGCGGTGGGTGCCGCAGGCCCTGGGGCCTTTTGAAGGCTGTGTGGGTGCGGGGAGCCCGAGCCAGGGCCCTGAGCACCACCTTTGATTTACTTGGGAAGGGATAAAAAAAGCCCCACCAACCCCCAAAACCCCAAAAGAAAAACCCCCAAAGCAGCAGAGGCGATGGCACGGAGGAGAAGAAAGGCGCGGGTTGTTCACAGGCGCCTGGCGCGGTGCCAGCGCGGGGACGCTCCGGAGCAGACATGCCAAGCTGTAATTGCAGACAGGCTCATTTTGAGAGACGAGACGGTTATTTTTAACTCACGTTAAGGTAATGCACTGATCTCCTGCCTGTGGGTTCAAAAGTTCACCCCCCTCTCTCCCCAGAACCCCCTTTGCCCACACGCCCCGGGCGGGTACCGATGGCCGGGCCGTGGGTGCCCCCCGGGAAGCACATCCCGGTGCTCGTGGCCCCAGACCGGGCAGCCTGGCACTGCCCACACCCTCTCCCTCCTCAGGGCAGCCGTGGTGTCTCCAGGGGAGTCTGGCTCATCTCCTGTGGGACTGGGAGGAGGCTGCAGCCAGGCCAGCCCTGGGGTGTGGAGGAGACGGGCGTCCGTGGGGCTGTGCTAGCTCCGTGCCCAGCCCTGGCGCTGCTGAGGGAATGTGCCAGGGATGGGTGCTGTGTGCCAGGGTGCCAAGTCCTGCTCGGAGCCTTGCACTGCTCTCCGTGGTGGCACTGCCCACTCTCCAGGTCCCCAAGCGCTTCCCAGTCAGGGCTCTGTGCATTGGTGGCTGTGCCACCCCGGGATCGCTGGCATCTCCTCTGGCAGCCAGGCTGGCAGGAATGACAAGGCAGTATGGGGGTGGTAGGACATGGGTTCTCCCCTCCACAGCCTCGCTGCGTGCCCCACAGGAGGGCTGAGCCTCTGGGCCACCCGTGTGGCAGGAGCAGCCTGGGAGCCCCGTGCTCCCCACGCCGTTCGTTGTCCCATGCTCAGGGTGTATGGGCAGCTCAGCCCTGGATTTTTCCTTAAAACATTCCACAGTGCCAGAGGAGCCTGGGTGCCCTCGGCACTGGGAGCAGCTTTTCCACCCTGGGACAGGATGTCACTGGCTGCGTGGGACCCATGCGATGCCATCTGGGGAGCCTGGGGACGAGCCTGGCACCTGCTCCCCAACCCTCTGCCCAAACTATCTGAAGGGAAAGTGGAGCAGAAACGGCCCAAAATGTGTCAGGTTTGGACGTGTAATAGCTGTGATTAATCCTTTATCCCCCCCAGCCTCTCCCAGGCGCTCAGCAGCTGGAGCCGGGAGTGAGCCCCCGGGGTGCTCCCGAGCAGGAGCAGCGTGTCCGGCCCCTGTCCCCAAACGCCCTCTCGCCCTGGTTCGTGGCGTCAGCGCTTTGCCAGGCGGCCGGGAACTCCCTGCATGGCTGAGATGGCTTTTGTCCTCGGCTGTCGCATGGCTGGGACCGCCGGCTGCAGGTGCTGCGCTGCCGCCTCGGCGATTCCCTCGGATGTCGCTGCTTTCGGCAGGAGCACCGAGCTCTGGGGGAATCCGCGGGGAGCCGAGGCGTTCTCAACACGTTTGGTGGCATTCGCTGCTGGTCGCGGCTCGGGGCTGGCCCCGGGGGCCGGAGCCGATGGGTCAGGGAGCAGAGCCCGGGTGAATCGTGGTGCCAGGATCCACAGGGAGTTTGGCGGGGATGGCACGGCAGGAGCTGCGGGCAGCCTGAGCAGGTCATTCCCGGACGGTGACCCTGGCAAAGCCGCGGGCATCGCCCAGCCCCGCAGGCTCTGTCCTTGGGCTTTTTGTGCGGAGCCGGGGTGGGAAGGGCTGCCCGGCGTGCCCCGGCAGGGATGGGGATGGAGGGGAGTGGGGGTACCCCCGGCTCCACACCGGCCTCTGTCAGAGCGGGCACCGCGTCGGGTTTGGAGCATCCCCGGAGCCTGCCCTGGATGTGTTTGACTGGAAACAGCCAGGGCGAGCTCTGAGGGTGGGAGGACGGGGAGCTGAGGGCCGTGCTGTGGCCTCCTCGAGCAGTGGCTCCCTCCTGCTGTGGCTGCCGGGCACCGGGAGCCCTCCCATCCCGCGGCACGGCCGGCGGGGCTCCGGTGGCCGCTGGGAGCGGATTTCAGCAGGATGGAGAGGGGCCAGTCCCCGGCTCTGCCCGGCCACACCATCAGCTCCTCCCTGCATCCTGCCCGGCCAGCGCCGCCCTCGCCTCCCTGCCCCAGGTGGGATGTGCGTGCGGGATGCAGGGCAGGAATTCACAACCTCGTGGAGCGACAGACTCATAAATTCCGGATTTTTTTTTCGAGGCTGTCAAACCTATGCCTGTCCCAGGGATGTAAGACAGCGTTTTATTGCTGCCTGCTTGATGGTTGTTCCCTTCTCCTCCGTGGCTGTGATTTATCTCTGCACTTTGCGCTGATTGGATTAGAAGTTTAAATGCTAAGGGTGCATAACAATATATTTTTCTTATTAATATTAAAAAATCATTATTGGATTTTTTATAGTTCTGTTTTGAATTGAATCCCCTTGCTTGATTTATTCTCTCTCCCAGAGTAGAATTTAATGCTAATAAGAACAATCATTGCTTTGTTTTGAATCTTTGACTGTTTGGAAAACTTTCCGTGCAAAGGGAAATTACAGCGTTATTAAGAGTCCATTAAAAGAGAGTTTGCCCATTCCTGGCTATTACCTGTAAGCTGGAGGGAAAACAAAAAAGACAAGACGAGGAGTCTCTTTCGCAGGGTTTGTGCTCACACCCTGGCCGAGGTGGAACGTGATGATGCTGCTGGTTGTTATAATCAGCTCTGTTCTGTCACAGGGATCAATTTCTGTCTGTTGGGTCTGTGCTGGGGGGTGGAGGTGTGTGTGGCAGTGGAGTTCACAGGTGAAAGGCAGGAGCTGACTGGGACTGGGAGCAGCTCTGCTTCCCGCTGGATTCCAGGTTTTTAAGGCAAACACGAGAAGCAGGACGGCAGCTCCGGGCTGGCACCTTTGGCTGCGGGAACCAGGGGGAGGCGTGCAGGATGCTGAGTTCCTCCCTGCCATACCCTTTGCTTGGTGTGGATGCCAAACCCTCTGCCCACGCGTGGGGACCACCCAGTGCCCACCCAGCCCCGGGACCCACCGTGTCCTTGTGGTTGTGCCCATTGTGCCTCGTGTTCCGGCAGCTGCCTGCAGTGGCACTGGGCAGAGCCCCACGGGCAGCTCTGGGAGCAGGGGCAGGCAGGTGGGATGGGGCAGGGGCTGGGGACACGGTGCCAGGCAGGTGGGATGGGACAGGGGCTGGGGACACAGTGCCAGGCAGGTGGGATGGGACAGGGGCTGGGGACACAGTGCCAGGCAGCTGGAGACATGCCTGGGGTGGGCACAGCAGCAGCAGGGAGCTGTGCCAGGCTTGGCAGGCAGCAGCAGGGCTGGCAGGGCACCACAGCCTGCCCGGGCACGGCAGGACAGGCCTGGGCACCCACGGCCCTGGAGCAGTGGGAGGGTGGGGTGTGGGGTGTGGGGGGCATAGCTGGGAGAGTCAGGAATGTTGGCCCCAGGCACACAGGGGCTGCGTGGTTGGCATGAACTTCCCTGCAGTGCTGTGCACCACCCTGCACCCCAAAATCTGCAGCTGGCACCCCTCGCTCTGCACCCCAAATCCTGCACCCTGCACCCCGTGCCTTGCACCCCACACTCTGTTCCCCAAACTCCGCACTCTGCACCCCAGAACTTGCATCTCACACCCCTCGTTGTGCTCCCCAAAGTCTGCACCCACTGTTCTGGACCTGCTTCCCATGTTCTGTGCCCCACACTCTGCTCCCCAAAGCCTGCACCCCCAATCCTGCACCCT
>VZRZ01006180.1:6643-20863 GCA_013398175.1 Climacteris rufus | reverse complement strand
GGCTGCTGGGCTGTGCTCAGCCGGCTGCTCTGGGCACGATGGCGATGCCAGTGCAGGGAGCAGGGCTGGCCATGCCCAGGGGATGCTGCCAGGAGGCCCTGGGGTGTTCATCGCGCTGGTGCCCATAGGCAGAGCCATCTCTTGGGTGAATAGGATGTTTTTGGGGGTGTCACCATCGACTGTCCCACGCCATCACCCTCCCTGTACGGCATCCCCAGGGATGAAGCCCCATCGAGGCTGTTGGCAGCCTCTGCTCTCTGGAATATTTCCTCCAACAGTAGCAATTTTTACGTGCAAGAAGTGAATAAGCATCAATTAACCCCTGGAGCTGTCCTTGTGCTGCCAGCAGAGCTCGTTAGTGGCCCTGTCCTTGTCCCTGCTTCCTCCTGTCAACAGCGTGAGAATCCCCCCAGGTAAAGAGCAGTGCCCATTGCTGGATGGACAGACAGACAGACAGACAGCCCCCGACACGCCCTGGCTGTCCCTGAGAGCAGCGCTGCGAGGTGTGGGGTGCGTGGGTTTGTGGGTTTGCTTGGAAAACCCTTGGTGCTGGAGGGACAGCCCGGGGACAGCGGTGGGGACAGCGGTGGGGGCAGGGGATGTGACAGGGACGGAGAGGAGCACAGAGCGCCTTGTTCGCTCTCCCCAGCTCTGGCCAAGCGCTCTTGCTCGAATTGCTCGTTTCCCCCACGCAGGGGGATGTTCAGCCACCTCCCCACACCCGTGGGGTGACACTCGTGGCACCCCAAGGCTGGAGCTGTGACCCTGGGACTTCTGCTGGGGTGGGGACGGGCTTGGGACTCTGCAAAGGGCCGGCGGCGATGCCACCTTGGGGGCCGGTGCCATGTGGGTGCCTCATTTCGGGGGTCCGGCCTCGCCGGGCAGCGCCTGTCTGGACAGGGGACACGGGGAATGGCTCCCGGCTCCCACCGCATCATCCTCATCATCATCCTCGCTGCCAGATGCCCATTGACAGTCAAGTCACTCTCCCAAACAATGGGTCCGGCTAATCCTTTTACAATGGCACTAATTGCTAATCAGACCGATTTCACACTGCCTGTTCCCCTGACAATGAGGCTCGCCGGAGGAGGGCTCCTGGGGGGTGAGGGGCTCTGTGGGTGCCCACAGCCCCCCCTCGGGCCCCGCAGCAGCTCCAGCCCCCGGCAGACGGGCGCCGGGATGGCACTGGGGTCTCCCAGCTTGGCACAGGCTCCGGCAGCTGGTGGCTGGTGGCTGGCACGGGCTCCAGCCTCCTCCTGCCCTGGTGCCAGCCGGGGCTGAACAGGGGGTCCCGGCCACCTGCGGCCCTGGTGCCACCGCCCGCCCTCCCCTCTGCTCCCCGGAGCATCGCCGCGCCCTCGGCAGAGCTGGGGGCAGTGCTGGGGCCACGGTCTGGGTGTGTGCTGGGGGCAGCCCCGGCACGGTCTGGGTGTGTGCTGGGGGCAGTGCTGGGGGCACGGTCTGGGTGTGTGCTGGGGGCTGCTGCTGCTTCCCCGGTGCCGTTTGGGGGTTGGGTANGCTGACAGGCAGCAGGACTGTCAGGGGGACAGAGGGGACGGGGCAGAGGCACAGCCAGGACGCAGGGCACAGCCAGCCCGGCAGTGGGGCAGGGCAGAGGGGCAGAGCGGTGTCAGAGGCGTCGCGGGGGCCCTGGGACTGGGACCATCCTTTCCTGCACCCCCTGCCCGACCCCAGTGCACCCCAGTGCCGACGCCGTTGCTCTCGGGGGGTGCCAGCCCTGGTGTCCCCTGCGTGTCCCCACCTGCACGTCGCTGCCAGCCGGGGCGGTGGGGCGGTGGGACGCTGGATGCCGGGGCCGCCGGGGTGGCGGTGGATGCAGCAGGTCCCTGCCTGCTGCCTGCTGTTAATCAGCTCCTGCGCAGCCCCCGCCCCGCTCCGTGTGCCCCGAGCCGCGGCCAGCCGAGCATGTCGGGGTGCTAATGAGGAGAGAGCCGGGTGTGCTGCACCTTGCACTTAATTGCTGCTGTCTTCTGGCTCTTAATGAAGCTCGGCTGCAGGAGTAGCAGCAGCCGCCCCTTCCCTCCTCTCCCTCGGGCAGCCTGACCCTGCCAGCCCCATCCCCTGCCGCGGGGGGTGCCTGGGTGCCCTGTGCTCCCTCTGGGGTGGGAATGGGACCATAGCAAAGGATGCTGAATGTCACCGCCATCCTGCTGTGGCATCCAGCCACTCCAGCCCCTCTCGCCCTGCTCTGCATGGCAGCTCCATCCCAGCTGCACAGGCTGCAGCATCTCCTGCCTCCCGGGCTGGGCAGACCCAGGGAGCACTCGCAGGGACGGACTGCAGTCTTGGGGGGTCCCCACTCTTGCCAGGGGCCCAGCAGTGACCGGACATCACTCCAGCAAGCCCAACTTGGGCATCCACAGCCCCCCACTGTCTGTGGGTGCAGGGCAGTGCCATGGGTGGAGGAGCACATGCTGTGCTTCTGTCCCTGCTGCTCGGTCGTGGAGGGGAGCCTGGGTCATCCTGTGGCTTAGGGAGAGGTGCTGGAGGGGTCACGGGGACTCTCCCTGCCAGGCAGGCTGGTCGGGGCTTGACGTGCTCCTCTTGAAGGTGATGGGCAGCTGTGTCCCAAGCACCCCGGGCCCCTCCCCAGCCGTGTAGGAAGGGGTTAATGGCTGGCCCGTACCTGCAGTTGCATTTTAAAGATGTGAAATTAAAGCCCGTAATTTATTCTCCCCACACACGAAGGAGCAATTAGTTCTAAACACGGCTTAATCAGTCAGCGCGAGATTGATTTCTGTAGACTTGGATTTGGTGGCTGCTGGCGAGGAGCCAGCCTGGGAGCAATCTCCAAATAAATGAAGTGCAGAGAAGTAAGCCATTACATAATATGATAGATGAGGCTGGAGCTCACTTGCCTCTTCATTAGTATTCCACTGTACACCACAACAGCACCAAACTTTCTCCCCTGTACCGTGGGCTCCTCCCCCTCCTTGTCCCTCTGTCCCTCCTGCAGCTGGGCAGCGGCTGGGGAGGTTCCTCCCCACTCCAGCAGCCGCTGCCCAGCCCTGAACCTTCGGGCAGTGCTGGGGGAAGGGTCTCTGTGCTGTGGACTGAGGCTCTTCTGTGGGCTCTGCATCTTCCCTTTTTCCTCTGTTCCCTGGGGAAACTGAGGCACGGGGAGCTGGGGTGGCATCCCATGGGCTGCACAGCAGCAGGGAGAGGCAGGGGTCAGGGAATCCCAGAATGGTTTGGGTTGGAAGGGACCAAAGCTCATCCAGTGCCACCCCTGCCATGGGCAGGGACACCTCCCACTGTCCCAGGTGCTCCCAGCCCCGTCCAGCCTGGCCTTGGGCACTGCCAGGGATCCAGGGGCAGCCACAGCTTCTCTGGGCACCTTGTGCCAGGGCCTGCTCACCCTCCCAGGGAACAATTCCTGCCCAATATCCCATCCGACCCTGCCCTCTGGCACTGGGAAGCCATTCCCTGTGTCCTGTCCCTCCAGCCCTTGTCCCCAGTCCCTCTCCAGCTCTCCTGGAGCCCTTTAGGCCCTGGCAGGGGCTCTGAGCTCTCCCTGGAGCCTTCTGTGCTCCAGGTGAGCACCTCCAGCTCTCCCAGCCTGGCTCCAGCCCTGGAGCATCTCTGTGGCCTCCTCTGGACCCGATTTAACAGGTCCATGTCCTTCCTGTGCTGAGGGCTGCAGGGCTGGGTGCAGCTCTGCAGGTGGGGTCTCACAGGGTCAGAGGGGGAGAATCCCCTCCCTCTCCTGCTGACCATCCCTCCTGTGATGCAGCCCACGCTGGGATTGTATTTCTGAGTGCACATGGCCAGCTCATGTCCAACCTCTCACTCACCAGAACCTTCTCTGCAGGGCTGCTCTCAGTGCGTTCCTCTCCCAGTCTGTACTCACGTCCTCACCCCCTCTATTTCCCAGGCCAAAGCTACAGAGGTGAATCACACCAGGGTCACCCCAGCCTGTCACCCTGGGGGGCAGGGACAGCTGGGGATGCTTGTGTTGGGAGGTGCTCTCCTGCTCCTGCCTCCTGCAAGCCCATCCCTGCTCCAGGGAGCTGCTCAGAGTGGGCTGGGATCACTGCAGAGGTGCAGGCTGTGCTGGGAGCACCCCACAGGATGTGCTGGGCTGGGAGGGATGGAGAAGACTTGGACCTGTGCATGGTTCTGACTCTGCCTCTGCATTTGTTGCCTCCTCACCTTGACCCTCCTCACACTCCTGCCGGGGAAGGAAGGTCCCCTGAGACCTGTCCCTGCCTGCTGCAGTCCCTGGGACCTGTGCTACAGACACCCCCATCCCTGCCATGGCAGGAGTTGTGCTTAAGACCGAGCTGGGAGATGCAGCAAAGGGCCGTGACCCATGGGATGCTCGGCAGGGCTGTGGGAGGGACCTGCCAGCTGAGCTCTCCCATCCCAACCCCTCTGCTCAAACCTCCGTGGTGTCCCAGGGGATGGAGCCCCCACGACGCCCCAAGTACCCCCAGGCCCCTGGGTGTCCCTTCTGGGGTGCTGTCCCTGCTGCTGACCCTCGGCCTGTCTTTGCTGTCCCTGCAGAACTCCATCCGGCACAACCTGTCCCTGCACACCCGCTTCATCCGCGTGCAGAACGAGGGCACCGGCAAGAGCTCCTGGTGGATGCTGAACCCCGAGGGCGGCAAGACGGGCAAGACGCCGCGGCGGCGGGCGGTGTCCATGGACAACAACAGCAAGTTCCTGCGCATCAAGGGCAAGGCCAGCAAGAAGAAGCAGCTGCAGGTGACGCAGGAGCGCGGGGAGGACAGCCCGTCCTCCCAGCAGGCCAAGTGGTCGGAGAGCCCCGCGTCCCACGCCAGCGACGAGTACGACGCCTGGGCGGACTTCCGGACACGGGCCAACTCCACGGCCAGCACGCTGAGCGGGCGCCTCTCGCCCATCATGGCCAACCACGAGCCGGACGAGCTGGAGGAGGACGATGGGACCCCCTCGTCGCCGCTGATGTACCCCAGCCCCTCCAGCACCATGTCTCCTTCCCTCAGCGCCCGCTGCTCTGTGGAGCTGCCCCGGCTGACCGACCTGACTGGCACCATCAGCCTGAACGAGAGCCTGGGGGAGAGCATGCTGGAGGATCTGCAGGACGGCTACACCATGAGCCCCTCCCAGCAGCTGCCCCCGGCCGCCCTGCGGCAGCGCAGCTCCAGCTTCACCTTCAACTCCAAGTGCTCCAGCATGGGGGCCGCCTCCAACACCTACTGCGGGACCATCTACAGCCAGCCGGCCATGGGCCTCATGCGCCGCCTGCCCATGCAGACCATCCAGGAGAACAAGCAAGCCACCTTCTCGCCCGTCAGCTCCTACAGGAATGCCTCGCTGCAGGACCTGCTCTCCTCCATCTCCTACGCGCACAAGGAGAGCATGGTCCCGGGGGACCTGCCCCTGCCGCAGGCCAGCCCCATGGTGCCGGCCCGTGGCCACAGACACAACCCGCTGCTGTGCGGGGGCGGGGAGCAGGGCCTGTCCTCCTACCCGCCCCACCCGGGCTCTCTCATGAAGAGCAACGCGTTGTACCACCCGTCACCAGCCGGTCACCACCCCGCGGTCAACACCAGTGCCTTAGCCAATCCTGTCAGCCTTATGAGCCTGCCCAGTGACTCGTGCAGCATGACGGCCGTGCCGCACCACGGGCACCTGCATTCCTACGCTAACAACCAAGGGGCACACATGAGCTTGCTGGATTCGCTGCAGGGCCCCTACCCCGGGGCCGTCCACCCCCCCGTGTTGGGCCAAGACAGGTTCCCAGCAGACCTGGACCTGGACATGTTCAACGGGAGCCTGGAGTGCGACGTGGAGTCGATCATCCTGAATGACTTTATGGACAGCGATGAGATGGACTTCAACTTCGACTCGGCCCTCCCGCCGCAGAACGGGCTGACCGTGCCCGCGCTGCCCGGGGGGCCACAGCCCACGAACCAGAGCTGGGTGCCCGGGTGACGCCCGCCCCGGTGCGGGCTCACCACCGGGAGGCCACGAGGGGAACATTGAGACTAACTTTTTTTTTTCCTTTCTCTTCTGCCTTTGTTTGTTAAGATGGGCGAGAGCCATCGGTCTGAGCTTGAGGTCGAACGCGGAACACAAACCGGAGGGTCAAATATTGAGAGGGGGGAGGACCCCCAGCCCCACGTGTGCCTGGTCTGCGGGTCCTGCGAGCATCCTCTGGAGGATGCAGGGCAGGTGGGTGGGAGAGGCAGCCGGAGCCAGGCAGATCCGGGGGGTAGCAGGAAGGGAAAGCCTTTCCAGATGGTCCCAGTGCCCCATGGCGATGGTGCCAGTCTGATTTGCCCTTGGGCTGGGTGACGGAGTGGTGACGGCTGGTGGTGTGGGAACCCCCTGCGTGGGCATCCCCCCGGGGAAGGGACTCTTTTCTGAGCCACCTTGGGAAATGAGTCCTGTGGGTAGAAGTGTCAGGAGTGGGGACCCTGCCCCAGGGCGAGGTGGGGCTCGTCACTCCTCAGCCCTGGTGGGGCTCAGAGCTCTGCCGAGCCCACACCCCCGGCCACCTCCACTGCGGGTGTCCTCGTGTGGCTCCAGGCAGGATTCCTGACGGAGCGGTGAGGAGGGGGTGGTGTGGTGGAGGGGGTGTGCAGTCAGCAGCCCTGGGAACAGCATCTCGGCAGCCCCCGTGCTCGCTGGGGGCTGGGGGTGCCACGGGAAGGCTGCAGCCCCTGCCCGCACTGGGCAGGCTCCAGGGTGGTCCTGCTGGGAGTGAGGGTCCCCCGTGCTGGAGGCTCAGGGGCAGCTCGCAGGGGCGGGGAGGGGGGCGTATTTATTTGATTTCATGCACTCTTTTGCCATTGAGTTTTTGCATTGGAAGGAAGAAAGGGTCGAGCTTAGGGAGAGGAGAGAGAGGCTGTGGGCAATGCTGTGTGTGCCATCACAGGGCTCATCTTGGCTTGGCCGTGGCTTTGGGGGTTGGATGATGGGGAAAGCTGGCGGCTGAGATGTGGGCCATCCCTGAGAAAGGGGGTGTGCGTGTGAGGGGGGTAGGGATGTGGGGCCAGGCCTCTGGATGCAGCGTGGTGTCCATCCTGCCCCAAGAGTGGGTGACCCACATTGCTCAGGGAGGTGCCACAGGGCTCACAGCCAGGGCTGTGGGGCTCCTGCGGGTCAGTGCCACCATGCCTGTCCCCATGGGCTCACTGCACACCCCGGGGTGCCAGGAGAGCTGGCCCAGGGGCTGTCAGCAAGATGCACCCACCTGCCAGGGGCTGGGGCTCCATGGGGATGGGCACCACCATTCACACGTGGTCCAGGACCCCCAACTATCCCCACTGCTCAGTGGGGCAGGAGTGGGCCAGGGTGCCCTGGCCATCCCACAGAGCTGCCAGGCAGCTCAGCCCTGGGGGCAGCAGGGTTTTGGAGGGGACAGGTTGGTGGGCAGCAGAAGGGGCTGGTCTGGAGGTGAGGGAGGGGCTGGGAGGAGGTGGAGGGAGCTGCTGCTCTGTCCTGTGGGGTCTCTGCTCAGCCATTCTTCCTCCTGGGCACCACAGGCTTTCTCTGACCCCAGCCCCTGGCTTGCAGCAGGGTCAGTCACTGAACCAGCACATTTTCCCAGCCCAGCTCTTCCCTTTTCACCCCACACCAGCTCCTCTGGCACGGTGCAGGTGCTGGGTCCCAGCCAGCCACGGGGACAGTGTGGCTGCCCCGAGTCAGGGCAGGGGGACCCGCGGGTGGGCACCTCCTGCCCCTCTCCTGACCCACGTGGCTGTGGCAGAGCATGACAGAGGAGCCCCGTGTGCCACCGCTCACCTTCACCCGGGGCACACGGCAGGCACAGTCTCTAAAGACATTCTTACAAGTTAATTAATTATGTTTACATTATTTGATCATGTACAGAATTTAATATATTCTATTATATATAATCTTTCTCGAATGCTTTTTTAAAAAGGATTATTCTTTGGTCAGGATCATTACCACATTCCTTTTATACACCACCTCTCGTTTCAGGCATCTTTCAAACCCTTGGAAACCGATTGCAAATGGCTATTTAATCCCCGAGCCCCCAGTTCAGCACGTGGGTGTGAGGGACCCCGAGGCAGGAGGGCAGCTCTGGCTGCCCTGGAGGAAATGGGGGGCTTTGCCCCACAAGAAGGGGACAAAGGGAAGGGGTCCTGGCTCTTCCAGGCGTGTGATCTCCAGGCACAGATCCAGCAGCACACCAGCCTGCCGGGCAGCAGTGGGGCGTTTGGAGATGCGATTCTCCCAGGAAAGGGAACCCGGGCTCCCCTCGGTGTCCCAGGCGTGGGCCGGCCATCCCCGCGGAGGGGCAGCAGCGCAGGAGTGTCCCCTTGTCCCGGCCCCCGCCCCGCCGCGTGGGCACGTCCCATCGCCAAGCTGTCGTCGTGGTTCGTGACCGTGGGGTTGTCGTGTGTGCGGTGCAGTCGTGTTGGTAACGTCGTGTGTTCAGTCGTCGTGCGGGGCGAGGGGCGGCGGGGCAGGCACGGACACCCCCGCCGCGGCTGGGACCCCGGGTAGGGGCTGCAGGGCCGGCTGGGACGGGCACCCGAGGGCCTGGGGACGCAGGGCCGTGGTGTCCAGGGGGGTGGTGGTGGCGGGATGGGGCTATCGGGGCTGTGCTTTGTGCCCGTGGGGCAGGCGGGTCCTGGGGGTGGCCGGCACGGCTGTGCCCCCTGTGACTGCGAGGGGAAGGGGACACCAGGGCTTTGTGTCACTGCCCGGGCTGGCTGAGGCTCCGGGCTCCCTCTCTGGAACAGCGAGGCCACCTCATGTCCCACCAGCTTCATCCCCACCTCACCCAGCTTCATCCTCCCCGCTCCATCACCCTCTGGGGACCAGGAGCTCCCTCTGCTCCCACCCTGCTCCCGCCCTGCCCTGCCCGGAGCTGGGGTGGGGGGACGCCGAAGGTTTTGGGTCCATCCTTTCCCTCGTATTTATGACTGTACAGCCTGGGGGGGAGGGTCTCGGAGGCGTCATCTCTCACCGCGCATCTATCGTAGGCAATGGTAACTTTCTTGGTTGTGCTATTAGAGTTTGTGTATGTGGCAATGTAAAGAACTGTGTATAGTGCATTGTACAGCATATTTTCATGAATAAAATTGTTTTAAATATTACAAGGTGGGGCTGCTGCCGTCAGTGCTTGCGTGTCTGGGCTGACAGAAGGGGACAGTGCCCCCGGTGAAGCTGGGGAACCTGGGGACAGTTACCAAAGGGCACCCAGAGCATGGGGTGGTTGGGCTGTGGAGGTCACAGAACCACAGAACCATGGAATCATTAAGGTTAGAAAAGCCCTCTAAGACCATCGAGTCCAACCACTCCCCCAGCACTTCCAAACTCAGCACTTCCCCATGTCCCCAAGTGCCACATCCACGTTTAAATCCCTTCAGTGACTCCACCACTGCTCTGGGCAACCTGTGACTTACAATCCTTTCCATGGAGAAATTTTCCCTGATATCCAACCTGAACCTCCCCTGGCACAGCCTGAGGCCGTTTCCTCCCATCCTGTCCCTGTTCCAAACACCCCCTGGCTGCCCTTCCTGTCAGGGAGTTGTGCAGAGAGAGAAGGTGTCACCTGGACACAGACCTCTGCTCATATCCTGGGCAGTCTAAAAATAAATGTATTTATTGAGTTTTGCCAATATTTTCTGAGACTGATGTCCTACCTCAGGGTCACTGCTGCTTGGTGCAATGGGAGGGGACAGTGTCCAGCTCGTGTGGGTGCTCATGTCCTACACCCAGTGCCCAAAGACCCCTTGTTCCCTGTGAGGCTCCCTGGCCACAGCCACTGGCCTGAAAATAGCCTGGAAATCCTCCTTTTCCTTTGGAGGTGTTTGGACTGAAACTTCCCCTTCACAGGGTTGAATTTATTTCCTGTCCAACCCCATTCCAAGCTCTCTGCCATGGGCAGGGACACCTCCCACCATCCCAGATGCTCCCAGCCCCGTCCAGCCTGGCCTTGGGCACTGCCAGGGATCCAGGGGCAGCCACAGCTTCTCTGGGCACCCTGTGCCAGGGCCTGCCCACCCTCCCAGGGAACAATTCCTGCCCAATATCCCATCTGACCCTGCCCTCTGGCACTGGGAAGCCATTCCCTGTGTCCTGTCCCTCCAGCCCTTGTCCCCAGTCCCTCTCCAGCTCTCCTGGAGCCCCTTTAGGCCCTGGCAGGGGCTCTGAGCTCTCCCTGGAGCCTTCTCTGCTCCAGGTGAGCCCCCCCAGCTCTCCCAGCCTGGCTCAGAGCAGAGGGGCTCCAGCCCTTGGAGCATCTCCATGGCCTCCTCTGCACTCTCCATCAGCTTTATTAACCCCTTCCATGATAATCTGGTGCCCAGTGCTCCCCTCTGTGCAAATCACATCTCCCCCAGCCCCACCAGTGACGTCCCAGCAGAACCTCCCTGCTCACAGTGTGCAGCTGGGACACAGCCCAGCGTGTCCTCCCCAGCCCTGGTGGGACTGGCTGTGGGGAGAATCCCCTGCAGGGTCAATCTGTGTCCACTCATGACCTGAATGTGGTCTTAAACCACCCCATATGGTTGCTTGGTTTTTTTTACAAGAAAACCTCCAGGTGATCCATTGCTTTTCCCGTGTCCTCAGCAAACCTCACCTTGCCAAAGAAGCTTGTAATCCTNAATATTAGTGAAAAAGTACATATCTACTTCTGGACCCCCTCTGCCTATTAAAAAAAAAAAAAAAAAGGGAAAAAAAGCCCAATGGGAAGAAAGCTGTCAAGTTGGTTTAACAGGATCTATTCTCCATAAATCCCTGATGACTGTCATTAATTATATCACCCTTTTGGATTCTCTACTCACTGCGTTCAGTATCAGCCGCTCCACTATTTTCCCTGGGATCAATGTCAGGCTGACAGAGCTGAAATTACCCACGTCACCCTGTTTCCCCTTTTGAAACATTAGTCCAACCTCCACTTTTCTCCCAGGGCCCCAGCAATCCCCGTGTGCTCTGCACCAGACCAAAACTCAACAGCAGCAGCACTCCAGGGTGAGCTCCAGCCCCTGGTTCTGCTCCCTGGACTGCAGCCCCCCAGCTCCCAGCACAGCCCCTTGTTCTGCCTGCCCTGGCTGTCCTCCTTGCAGAGGCTGAGCAGAGCTGTGTGCTGACAGCCTGTGCCTGCTCTGCACGCACTGACCTTCTCCCAGTGCCATCTCCGAATGCCACCACGTCGCCAGGAGCCCGCCAGGCTCTGCACAGCCCTCCTGCAAGCCCGGCTGGCAGCCTGCTGCGAGGGTGGGCTTTGATTTGTGCCAAGAGGTCGGGCACGAGGGGTCAGTGGCTGTTCCGCCTGGCACAGGGACACCCTCCCAAAGAGGGGCTCCTCTCCTGCAGCGGGGCTTGGAGCAACCTGGTCTAGTGGAGGTGTCCCTGCCCATGGCAGGACAACTGAATTGTCTTTAAGGCCCTTCCAAACCAAACTGTTCAGTGATTCTGTGATTTGCATCCCAGCAGCACCTCAGTCATGGTACATGGACATCCTGGGCACCACAGCTTGCAGGGCAAATTGAGGAATCCAGGCTGCTGGTGAAGCCCTGGTGTGCTGCCCTTTGGAAATGCCTTTGCAGGCACAAGCCCAAGGCCACCAGCCAGACATTGCCCCAGCAGGGCTCTGAGGCCGTGGATGATTTCCATCTGGCTGTAGGGATGTGCTCTGCACATGTCCCACCCCAGTCCTGCTCTGGGCATGGGGAGGAAACGGTGGAGCCACACCAGGAAGAGCAGCACAGAGGGTGCTGGCAGTGCCCCATGGCTGCAGAGGTGCTGGGAGTGCCACTGCCACCTCTCCTTGTGTGCCACTCTGCCAGGACCCACTGGGGAGGTGCTGTGAGTGCCACTCTGCCAGGACCTGCTGGGGAGGTGCTGTGAGTGCCACTCTGCCAGGACCTGCTGGGGAGGTGCTCAGTGCATGGACAGCAGCTGGAGGTGGCAGAGCTGGGCAGAGACCTGGGCTCCAGTTCAGCTCAGGTCCTCAAGAGGAGAGCTCTGGGGATGCAGAACAAGGCTGGGACACCAAGAGCTGATCCAGCTGGTTTGTCCAGGTGACACAGCACTGCCCTGACTGCCCAAGGAACCCTTCAAGAGGCTGCACAAAGCCCTCACTCCATGGGAGACTTCCCTCCCCATCCCAGCTGTCCAAGGGAGCTGGATGAGGCCAGCAGGGCTGAGCAGGGCAGCTGGCTCAACCCATGCCTGTGCAGCCTGTGAGACTCTGACCAATGGCACTGGAAGGGGATGTGAGGACCTGTCCTCCAAAGGATGTCCAGAGCATCCCAGAGAGGAGGCCTCCCCAAAGAGCAGGAGGTTCGTGTGGACCCTGGAGCATCCACACAGAGCTGAGGGGAGGCTGTGGGAGGCAGCAGGAGAGGGAATGGACCAGGTAGGGGCAGAAGGGGTTTGGTGGCCTCCTCAGAAGAGAAATGTCCTGACACGGGGAGCTCTGGGATGTGAGGAGCCCGGGGGCCCAGAGCAGCCCAGGCAAGGAGCCCCTGGTTCCCATTGACCCTGGAACCTTGGTCCTGCCCACAACTGGGCTGCACTGGGCTGCACTGGGAGTTCCAGGTGAAGGGCAGGGAAAGCCAAGCACCCTCCATGTTCACACTCAGTTACAAGGCACCCTTAACCCATCCCATTCCCACAGGCAGAGCTGGCCCAGCGCAGCAGCAAAGGGGAAGAGGATTTGGGGGCTGAGGAAGGCTGAGGACACTCAAGCAGAGCCCCATGAGGGATCTGCCTGCTGGTGGGAGAGGGGCAGCCCCTCGGGCAGCAGTGCCTGGTGAGCAGGAGGAGGGACAGGCTCATCCCACAGCACAGCTGAGCCACCCCTGTGTCCCTTCCCACCCCAGGAGGAGGACGGGGAGCTCAGCATCCCCATCAAGTCCCAGGGAATGCAGGGAGGTGGGGATCCAGCATCTCCCCTGCTGTCCCAGCTCCGCTCTGCCTGCATGGCAGGAACATCCCTGAGGGACAAGGGACACATCTGGAGCCACCCAGAGGTTTGTCTTCATTGTCAGGCTGTGGCTGGCAGAGCGGGAGGGTCTCTGGCAGCTGGGCTGCACCGCTGACCCTCCCCACCCCATCCCTCTGGGGTGCAGCTGGCTGGGGGCTCGTCCTGCGAGGATCCTGTCACATATTTCTGCTCTGTGAGACAACACTCGAGAGCTCCATCGGAGTGCTGCAAAGCTGCTTTCTGCCCCTCTGAGGAGAGCAGTGCCTGTGTGGCCACAAATCCTCTCCCTGCTGCACCAGCACCCTCCCCATTTCCCCTCTGTTCCATTGACTGGGCTCCTCAGAGCTCCTGGATGAGCCAGAGGGATCCAGCCCAGAGTCACTGTGTTATCCCTGGAGCTGGGGGCCAGGTCCTGAGGGGCACAGGGGCTCGGGAGCCAAGCCAGGGTGCAGCATCCCCCTCCCAACAATCCCCCGGGCAGATGCACCCACAGCTGCCCCTGGAGCAGGCGGAAGAGGACAGGCACAGAAGGGCACAGACAAACAAGGAGGAAAGCCTTCAGGAGCATGTGTCTGTCATGAGATACTCCCTTGCAGAAATCTTGGAAACCTTAGAAAGAGTTTTTGCTCAATGTTATTAATTAAGGCAAAAGAATCCCCATATGGAAAGAGAAACAGTCAAGTTATATTTTTGCTAAATACGCGGCACCATATGGTAACATACAGAAAATTGGCCACATAGGCAGCCTAGAATATATGTTACCATATGTTCATATGTACTTTATAATTTCTTTGTTTTTGAAAAAGGGCATTGTCTTATGGGGCAAAAATGAGCAGCCCACCCCAGGGAGGAGGAGAAACAGCACAAGCTGCTTGTGCTGAATGGAGCCCAAGGAAGCAACCCAACCACCTGGCTTGGGGGCTGCCAGCGTGAGCCAGCACCAGGGCAGGGAGGGCTGCTTCTTCCTGCTCCTCATCCTCCTCAGCACCGCCTCGGCACGGGCTGCAGGGCTGCTACGCCGTGTGCAGGCTGGGGACACCTGGAGCAGGAGGAGGAGGAGGAGGAGCAGCAGCAGCAGCAGCAGCAGCAGCGAAGAGCTGTCCCCAGGAAACCTTCACTTCCCTGCAGCAAAAAGGGAGAGAGGGAAGGATCTGCTGGGAGAGCGTGGAGACCTTGGGGAAGTGCAAAGATCCTCTGTCCCCAGCCCGTGGGCACAGCCCTGGACCCTGTGTGTGTGTGAGGGGTGTGCGAGGTGTGCCACGGGGTGTGTGAGGTGTGCCACGGGCCACGGGGTGTGTGAGGTG
>VZRZ01006179.1:311429-326271 GCA_013398175.1 Climacteris rufus | reverse complement strand
AGCGCCGTTCCCGGTGCCGGCGGCTCGGCGCGGTTCCCCCGCGGGGCTCGGCGGGGTTCGGCCGCCCGGGATGGCGCTTTGGGGAGCCGCTGCCCTGCCCTGCCCTGCCCGCGCACCTTCCGCGGTGTTTTACTGAGCCGAGCCCAACTCTCCGCAGCCTGAGCAGAAAGCAGCCCGCACGTAACTTCCCTCCCGCACACCGCCCAGGTAACACACGCACACCGCTGTTGCTGAGTAGATTCTTCCTACTCAAGCCACATTCTCGGGTTTTCCGATGTCACCGCCTTTCCTTCTCGTGCTTTCACGCCCGAATATTTTGTGGTTGTGCCAAAAAGGGCTGAAAATGCAGTTTTTGCGTTCTCAGTTCCTGGAAGAATGACCCTGCATCTCTACTTTAAACCTTCTCTTGCAGCATCAAGGAAAGTCGCATGTGAGGATTTGTTTGCCTTTGCAGGTCCCTGGATTCCTGCGGTGTTTTGTGTGTTGGGTGAACTTTTAAAACGTGTTCCCATACAGAGCTCTTGCACTGATGAAATACTTCACCAAATTCTGGTAGTAAAGGACCAAATTCTTTCTTTTTAGTTGGCAGAGGATTTACTGATGTTCTCAGACGTGTGGCACTGGATAGTTTCCCCGCTGAACTCGGTACAAAGTCTGTGGTGTGAAAACAGCAGCTTTAAAAGGACTTTCTAGTGAAAGCGCTGCATTGTGCACTGCAATTCGTGTATAATTCTTTTTAATATATATAAAAATTTCTAACGTATCAAATGTAACTTTACTCCTGAAAATTTATACTTGAAAATTCTTGTCTTCACTGAGGTTTGATTTTGTTGCATTTTGTGCCTTTGGTGGGGGTGTCTATTACTTGTCTAAGCAATGTTGCATTTGCCATTGATAATGTTACAATTTATTTAATTTTCAATGTTTCTTAAAATGTAGCTATTCCAAATCGGCTAATACAAGACTACAAAGTTCTCATTCAAAATTCCAGTAAACTGATTTTTGAGATTTTAAAATAAAGTCACTTTGAGCAGTTATTTCATCAAATACTCTGAAAAAAAAAAGGTTCACTTTGTGATACAAACAAGCTAGTAAATGCTGTGGGTTAGGGTATTAATAACTTCCCTTGGCACGCAGAGCATAATAAGAAATCTCACTTAAAGGATTCAGTGTGCAGTGTGTGTTCTGTCAGCTTTTGTTGCAGGCTTAGCTTCCTTTTTTGTAATGAGACTGGGTTTTTATAGAAGAGCAGAGAATGGTAGGGCTGTTGTAGAGATCCTGAATTCAAAAAAGTTTTGCTGTTTTTACTGAATATTTACTAATTTCTAAATAGCTGGGCAGATGTAGTAGCTTAGATGATACACTCCAGTAAAAAAGTAAAGGAGGATGATTCTTCAAGGGTTTGAGTCAATGTATTGTGACAGCATTTAAATTAATTTCCAACTCTGAGAATCTGTCCTTAGCTATTACCTTGTGTGTTCCCCACACATGTACTATTGTTTAGTGTTTGGTCATGCTGTAACTGCAGCCTTTCCTTAAGAATTTGTGTGACAGACAGGCTTTAAGGGGAGAAGAAACAAAATCAAAAATGAACAAAAGAGTGGTTTTTTTGTTTGCTTGTTTTCTAAAGGAGGCAAACTCTTGTTTGCACTGAATGTTTAATTGTGCTGATTTTCCATCCTAGGAGACATTTCAGTAACTGCTTCGTTCTGAACTAACCTGGATGGCAAACAGGATTTATTATACTGATCCTCAGAAGGGAAGGGTCAGTTTTCACATTGTGTTCTCCTAATGGATGAGATGTGCAGTGAGTGCTGGGGAGGATGAGCACCCTTGGGTTGTTCACTGTGTCAGATTGGATAAGGCACTGGCAGCCCCACTGCATTAGCTCTTTCGTGCTGTTGAGCAGCAAAAATAAAATACTCTTCATGTATCTCATTTCTGCAGTGCCGCAGTGCTCAGCTGTTCTAAAAATCAAATGCCCCAAAGGTTTGCCTATCTTGGAGTAACTTGTTAGTTTTCCTGGTCAGGGATTAAATAGCAATTACTGGAGGGAGACTTTTTTTTTTTTTTGGTGGTTGTTTCTCACTAAGGTGAAAGCTTGAGTTCATACTACTACACCAGTAGTAAAGCCCAGAGAAGGTAGGGCTCTGGTGTTGGTGTGTTAAAGAAAGGCAGATGTGCAAATACTTATTTAACAATGCTCAAACAAAGTAAATAGTAAATCTACAAAGTAGGAAGTGTAGGTAGGGAACAGGAGCAGTGCCAGTGTGAGAGGGGTTTAGGTCTGGTGGGAAATCTTGCTCTAACCCAGGAGCCCTGTGCTGCTGCCCAGATGCTCTGCAGAGCATTCAGGCTGTGCTTGGTCCCGTGGTGGCACCGGGCTGTGGTCACTGCACTTTGGGGCAGCTGCTGCTCTGGCATTTCATCCATCCCCAGGGACTGGGTGTTCTGCCCACTGGGTGTTGCCTTGCCCACTCCAGAGGGGCTGGTGACCCAAGGCTGGCATCTCAGGAGAGCTGAGGTGACCAAGGGCTCTCTGGCCAGATGGGGCAGCTGGCACCAGGCAAATGCATCCCTGGAGTGGGCTCAGCCCTTCCCATGCTTGCAGCAGGGCATGAGCTGTGCTGTGCCCCTCTTGCCAGGGCAGAGAGCCTGCCCATGTGCTCCAGGTACCTGGGAGGGCAGCTGTGCTTCCCAAATGTTGTCATCTTATGGATTGGCAATTGTAGGACATCGCTGTTTTCTGTAAGGCAGACAGTACTCAGGAGGGTACCACTTTTTCCCTTTTATTTTCAAAAAGTGGACAGTTGCTGATCAGCTTTCCTGCATGCTTAGGAAAAGGCTGTGGTATTGCAGTATCCAACTTCCTTCCAGATTTCTTTCTTAGACTATTATTGCTGCCACTTGCAAGAGCAGGGAGTGTTTGCTGTGTAACAACTGCAGAAGTGACTACAGCTCAGCAGTTTGCCTGGCGAGGCACGGCCACTGGTAATTAGTGATGCCGTGTTCATCTTGGGCTTTGCACTGAACCTGCTCTCTTCTGACTGCTGCCCAGCCAGAGCCTGATCCCAGCACAGTGCTGTGCTGAGGCTGGCCCCTAATGAGCCACGGCAGCAGCTGAAAAATGATAAACTCTGCACATGAAAATTCAGAGCATCGGCATTAACGCTGTGTCTTGTTCCCATTTCTGCCCACTCCTGCTTGCTCTCTCCCCTAGAAGGAGAGATTTCAATACTGTCTGGTTAAGCAAATCTTTTAATTCAGTGCTAGTGTTGTTTGCATATATTTTAATTTTATGCTAATTCTACCGTTGGTTGGTTGGAGCTGGATCAGCCCCAGGACAGCTCAGAGTTGTCATTTCACAGGTACTGGAAGCAGACGCGGGTCCTGCCCCAGGGTGGAAGCCCACAACTCTGGAATTACTTCTCCTTAGCTGCCTCATATTTTTCTTACAGTTGGGTTGTTTGAAACAAGCCCATCCTGGCTGGTGGCTCGGGGCTGGTGCTTGTGGGGTGTGCTGTGCTGAGCACAGGCACTCAGGGGCCATGGCTCCCACTGCCCTCTTGTCCTCTGGAGCAAATCAGCCCCAGGCAGGGGCAGGAGCAAGCTAAGGTGGTGTGAGGGGTCTTCTGGTTTTGCTTTAAAATGTTAAATGTCCATAGATGACAGTGGCTGGTCTCGCTGGGATTAATATTGCTGCTCAGGGAGACCGAGCCCAATGTCCCTTCGTGAAGCTGCAAAGAGCAGGGTTCCTGCAGGCTTCCACCAGTGAGTACACCCTGGGCTCTGGGCAGCATCATCCCTGTTTTACAGCATGTTTCTGTACAGGAAACACAGAGAAGGAGCTCACTGAAGTCTCTCCTGTGACCCCCCTGCGCTGTGCCAGGCTGATTTATGGGCGTTCAGCAATGCTCCCACTTGTGATGTGCTGTGAGTGCAGGTGTGCCCACAGCTCTCACCTGGGCACAGCAGTGCAGCCAGGGCCAGCTGCACTTCCTCAGCTGTTCCCCTGTGTGGCTGAGGAAAGCTCTGCTGGTGGAAGTTCCCCTGGTTTCAGGTTGAACCGACACAGCCCAGCGTCCGCGCTGTGCGTGGGGATTTCGAGGTTGCAGGGGCTGTGTTAAAGCATGTGATGCTGTACACAAGATGTAATGTGCATGTTAGATCAGACCTCATGAATATTTCATGTTCCTTGATATCACATTATTTTTGGTGTTGGGCAAATTGAGTGTTATTTCTTGTAAGCCTTGCAGAGGTGGTCTGGTTACAGTGGTTCCCTGGCTCAAACACTGCTGAGAGCGATTGCTGCAATGAAGAATGCTTTTCATGCCAAACTTTCAAGACATTTCTTTATTTTCCTCTTTCCTACCTTTCTTCTGGAGCATTCTGCCTGAACAAGGCATCAGTGCAGCACCACCAGCATCCAGGACGTGTTTCCTTGTGGACTTTGGCTTCTCTCAGCTCCACAGGGGCAATCTGCTTTCCATCACTCTGCCAGATTCTCTAGGGCCAAAACTCTCTCAGCAGTCACCACAGCCACAGAACAGTATTTGCTCCAGAATGTCTTGAGGCTGTTCTGTCAGCATGTTTAGTGGTGGATGGCTCACTGAAGGGGCTCAGCTCTGCCTCAGGAGCTGCACCCCAAACAGCTACGTCTTCAAAGCAAATCAATGGACAAGTGCACAAAAATCTTCTTGCAAATATCACATATATGCACAAGAGTTGTCTAGTGCTCCATGGAAATGCCAGCTCTGCAGTCAGGGATCAGTAGAAGGTATGAGAGAGCCATGGGCAGATGGACATCCCTTCATTTCACTATAGTTTGTTGGGTTTGTTTGGGTTTTTTCCTGAGAGAATCTGTCCTGTGTTTTTTATTACCTGGGGCTCGCAGTCTATTAGTACCTCTCAGTCACACTAAAGGCTGTGTGACTTTGAGATTATGCTGGATCATAAATTTGTAGCCAGGCAAAACTCTAGGAAATGAATTTACACATTTGCATCTTTTGCAGTCATTTGCAGGATAAACAGTCAGGCTATTGCATTAGATGTCTTCATGTTTGGGGATTTTTTTAATGTATAATTAGTTTTCAATGGGAGATGTTTTTTTCAGTCATGTTTAAGACTAACCTGGTTACAGACAAAATAAACCAACAGAAGGATGGGCAATGAGGGAGCTGTAGTACATGAGGGTGATTTTGAGATGTGACAATGGAGACTTTCCTCTAAAACGCTTTTCAGAGCTCCTGGATTTTACCACCAGATCCCCTGTTCATTTTTGAAGGACTGTGAGAAATGTTTAGCATTTTTTTCCCCCTGTTCATTTTCTTAAGGACCATGAGAAATGTTTAGGAATTTTTTTCCCCCAGCGCTTTTACTTCTCGTGATGTCATAAAATATAATATTAAGCTGCAAGGGTTAATTTACACGGATTGCTGCAGCACCTCAGCAAGAAGAGCTGGAGCAGTGTGAGGTGCTGCCTGTGTGCACAGCGAGGGAGGCAGAGGGAGATTTCTCAGCCACTCTGGTGGGAAGAGCATCCCCGTGTGCCGCGCTCGGCGGTGCAGCGCGGGCAGAGCTGTGCTGCAGGAACCAACCACTGCGGCCCTGCTTCCCCCTCTCCCTGGCATGATCTGGGAAAAGCCCTCCTGACCCTGCTGCCCAGGGCTGTGGGGAGCAGGCCAGGCTGCTGTGTGTTAGATGAGTGCTGGGGAAGGGCATCACCCACTGCTGGAGCCGCGTGGAGCCCCAGCTCGGGCTGACAAGTGCAGCTCCCGGCTGCAGCAGCAGCAGCACGGGGTTATTTCTGCACACAGGGCCTGGGGCGTGGGGCTGGCAGAGCTGGCTGGAGGAGCACTGACATGCCAGGGTGCCAGACATTGTCCCCTGCCCTCATTCCTGCCAGGTGGGGGTCAGGGTGCAGCTCTGAATTGCTCTTCTCCACGACCAAGGTCCGTGTCCCTTATGCCTTTGTGTCCTCTGCAGAGCTGGAAGTGCCAGGAGCTTGAGAACACTCAGTGTTCAGCACAGTTTGTTTTCCGTGCCTTGACACGGGCTCAGATGTCAGAGCATTTTGGGAGCAAAGGGATGGAAGCTGTTGCCAAACCCGACCTCACGTCTCGCTTCCCTTGTCATCCCCCCACGGAGCTCCTGATGCCTTTTTGGGACACCTAAAATGAGAAGCCAGACAAACTAAGGGAATAAAAGCAGTTATGAAGGATTTATTTATTGAAGGTTTATGGAAGGACCTTCAGGTACATCAGGGCAAGCAAAGCCCACAAGAGGCACATCCAGAATGGACATGTGACACTGGACTTTCACACTTTTATAAGTTTGGCAGATTTGCATATTGACCCCTATCTTCCAATTAGAAGGTAATGAAGTCATTTGCCCCCCAGGTTTGGCCCCCCTAGCTCACTTTTGTTTATACATGATGAGGCCTGGGACAGTGAAATGCCCTTGGTTCCCAGGCTGAGAGCAAGAGCTCAGGGATGTATTTTGTCTAGCAGGAGTAGGAAAAATGCTAGCTAAGGATCTATATGGGGTTTAGAATGATACAATAAAAGGCTACAGGACTACAAATAAATGAAAAATATAAAAGCAAAAATCCTAAGGCATCACTGCCCTCACTGAGGCCAGGTCTGCAGGGCAGGCACGCAGGATGAGCTGGGCAGTGAGGCTCAGAGGGAGCGAGAGCTGCCTGTCCCAGAGCACCGTGCACTTCTCACCTTCTGCCCAGGGCAGGGGCTGCCTCTGCCCCCACCAGGGCTCTCCCCTCCCCAGCCCTGGCTGGGGGGAGCAGCCTTGCAGGCTGGCCCAGCCTTGCTGGTGCTGGGGACAGGCTCGGGTCAGCGTCATTAAAGAGGGAGAGAACGGAATCGATACCTGGAGTGTTTGATATTCTGCCTAGTGGAACACTTGTTATGTCTTTAATTACTATTTCTAAAAGCGCCATGGAATGGAAAGCAAAAGGCAGAAATAAATAGCAAGGGGTGATCAATTGGGCATGAAACCCTTGTTATTGATCACCTTTAACCTCTGCTTAAACTAATGACAGAGCTACCATTTAACTGTCCCCAGGCACAAAGCACATCAATTGTACAAGTGCCACATAAATCACGGTGGGCTGCAGCTCACGGTGAGTGGCCCCTGGGGCCAGGGTGCCCATGGGGAGGGCAGGGTCCCCCCAGAGCTGTGGGGGCACTGCCAGGGTGGGGCTGTGCTGCGGGTGTGCCCGGGTCAGCTGCTGCTCCTGGGCTGGTGTTTCACACCACCAGGCTCCTGACAGCAAAGCTGCAGCACAGGGCTGAGGGAGTGACTATGTCCCTTCCATAGCCTCTTTCCCCATGGAGCTAAAACGATATATGCTGTTAAGGATCTCTTCTTGTCTGCTCCTGACCTCCAAGTGCCAGGGCTGCAGTGCTGCTGATGCTGGGTGAGTTTGCAGGAGGAAGGACAGGTGGGACTCAAGTGAAACAATGATCTCGTGTCAGCAAGTGTTTGAGGCAGCAGAGTTTGGGGAGGAAGTGACATAGGCACAGAAAGAAAGAATCACCTTTTCCCGTGTGTCTTCAGCTGGCTTCCTGACTTATCAGCTGGGCTGGAATTGCCTGTTCTGCTTGTTATAGGGATAAAAAAGTAAAAGTCAGGATGTGCAATGGGCAGCAGAGTGAAGTCAGCACAGCCGTTCAAGATAACAATAATATTCATTAACATTCAATCTACAAATTATCCCTTGAAACCCGAGCCTGGAGATTTGCCAGTTTTCAACACATGAGGATGTTGTCTGATACATTTCCAGCACAACAGCATTTCCAAGGATGTGCTGGACGTGAAGCATCACAAAACCATCAGCTTTGTGTCCTGCCACACACAGGGCAAGGGCTGTGCCTGCCTTTTGAGGGGAATGCTTGTTTAAGACAGGATGCCTGTTCTGCAAAATCAGTTCTCCCAAGCATTAGGAGGTGATCTTCTTCGATGTTCCCTACTCTTCTTTTAGTGAAAGAAGGGGGCTTTTAGGGCAGCTTTCAAAAAGCTGTTTGTTCCCAGAGCTGTTTAGGAAGCATTCACATTGAACCCTGGGAAGGAAAGGGGCGGGGGGAAACCTCAGCAATTTGAAAGTCCCATTGAGCAGCGTGTCTGCCCATCCCTCTGGAAGGCTCTCAGGATCACTCCTGTCTCATCTGCTGTTCAAAGGGCTGCACCATGCTGAGCACACATTCGGCCTGTGCCTGGCACGGCTGCACACATCCCTGGAGGATTTTCTCAGGAGACCATGGATTAATACACACTTTGCCTTTGTGCTGCCATTTGGAGGGTTGCTACTGAAACCTTAAAAATCATTTGGGTGTCCTCATCCATCAGCTACTGGAAACATTATTGATAATACAATCATTCCTCTTTGGGTTGCTCTGTTTCACTTTTTTTTTTTTCTGCTGAAGATCCTGTAATTTGTCACTGCTGAAACATTGAGAGATGACTGGAATCTGCCTGGATTCTGCACGGGAGCCTTGCAAAGGCTTAGGGAGGGGAGGCCTCCAGCATCCCTGACCACTCACACCTACAGCCCACTCCTGGGGGACTGACACAGCCCTGGGGAGGCTGGCCAGGCTCCACATCTCAAACTCTGCACTGGCCAGGCCGGGGTTCTGGTTTGTACCAAGGTGTCCCCTCCTTGAGCTGTCACCACTTTGGGTCTCTGAAGCACCTGGTCCCCTCAGCTCTGGGTCCTTCACAGAGCCCTGAGGGATGCGTTGTTCCCCAGGCATGTCTCCTGAGCCTGGTTGTCTCCTGAGCCTGGTTGTCTCCTGAGCCTGGTTGTCTCCTGAGCCTGTCTCCTCAGCCTGGTTGTCTTCTGAGCCTGGTTGTCTCCTGAGCCTGGTGACAGGGCTGCTGTGGGAGAATCAGGAGCCAGCAGATCCCACTGCATTGCCCCCACGGCCTCCAGGGATGGGGAACCCACTGCTGCCCTGGGCAGCCTGTGCCAGGCCTTGTATTGACACAGGGAGTGCTGCTGCATGGGAATAAACCATGGGTGCCCTTAGCTTAGGGTGGTAGTAGCTTCTGCTCTCTAGGGGCTTCTAAGGCCTGGGACTCTCAGAGCAGAGGGACAGTCCCACAGAACCTGCACTGGGCCCTGCTCCTGCCACAGAGGATTCACCTGGATGCTTGTGGTGGCCACAGAGGCCACCAGTGGCTGCAGTCCCTGCACGCTGAGCAGCTGCTGCTCTGGCAGAGGGAGCGTCTGGATGCACAATAAAATCTTCTTCCATGTCAGTGCAGAGGGGCAGAGCTCCCCACTGGCAGCAGCTGCACTGAGAGCTTGGCATGGATTTGCATAGATGAAATGATTTCTCCTGCCATTCATTCAGTCTTTCTGTCTGCCAGCTTCCCTGCTCCTCTCTGGAATCTGAGGTCCACACAGGGAGCATTCAGCTGGCCACGAGCTCTTTACTGAGCATTGCTTTGCACAGATGTCCCCAAGCAATTCCATGAATTGTTGCTCTATAGTCACTAAGCTGTTTGGGAAAACATTTCAGATAACTGTCCTACGCATTGGGGTGACTGAATTAATGGCATTTGAATGGTCAAAAAGATAGTGTGAATTGGAAACAATGCTGCCCCTGTCACAGGCGGCAGGAGAATTCCAGCTGGTATTTTCATTGTTAATGAGCAAACCCAGGGCACTGTGTGGCCTCAATACCTTGGAAGGGGCTGGAGAAATGCACAAACCAGCCCGTCACTTCCCCTTCAGGACTTTCCAAATGCCAGGAGGGAGGGAATGCCTTTAAAATTGTCTTTCAGAACTCCACAAGTGATGCTGTATCTGCGGGGAGGGGAGGAAAGGGAAGACAGTCACAGAAGTTTCCCAAGTGTGTATTGCCAGAGAACTGTGATGTACACCAAGGTCAGGAGCTCTCCCACCCTTGGGTGCCAAGGCAGCACCTCTGCCTGAGGATGCCCACCAAGGTGGGAGCAAACAGCCAGTGCATCCCATGCAACGCTCCCAGAGGTGCTTGGCAGTCAGGAGAGCTCTGCTGCATCTGGGCTTGGCAGAGCACAGCCCTCCTAACCATACATCATCCGGAGGAACGGGCACTTGGGTAACACATTAGAATAATACATCATTAGAGCACTGTTGCTATGGTGATGTATTAGGGCAATACATCATTAGATACCTTGCATTGATGATGTATTACTCCAAACATGGCTCCTGCCAGCACCAGCACAAGGGCCACAGGGGAAGTCTTGTCCTTTTGCAGAAACTCTACTGTTTCTCTAAAGAAAAAATCTCAGAGTAGTGGCTTCACTGAGGAGATACAGGGCAGGGGCTGGTCCCTCTCTCCCGAGGCTCTTTGCTGTGTGACCTGCTCCATGCTGAGCCTCATGCTGTTTTCTGGGGAGCATTTTAGTGGGTGTGGACAAAAGGATCTGCCAGTGCTGCTGGGCAGAGGGACAGGATGTGTCCAGGCCCTGCCTGGGCTGAGGGTGTGAGGCAGCTGTGGGTACAGCCTGCAGTGCTGTGGGAGGGCTGGCAGTGCCTGCCCAGACCCTCTGGCCAGGGGGCTGCTCTGAGCTCCCCGTCCTTCCCGCTGTGCCCTCATGCAGGGCCTGGATCACTCTGAGGAAACTCCTCCTCTCCTGCTCCCCAGGCAGCCAGACCTGCTGGTGTCATGTGCTGGTGCCCAGGCCCGTGGCAGAGGAGATGTACCCAAAACGGAGCCCAGGGCAAGGGTGGCTGCTGCTGCTCACCTTCCCATGAGCTGCACTCTGTGCCAGCAGCTGGGCTCAGTTTCCTTGGGACCACTTTCCCCATGCTCGTCCCCTCAGCCCTGGGGGACCCTGGCCCTAGCCTGGGATGAAACCAAGAAGTTGAGCCCAGGAGAAGCTCCAGCCAGCTGGGTCCTCAGCACCCCTGGGGTCTTTGCAGGGCTGCACTCTTTTCAGCTCAGCGGGCTAAATAAATTGCTTCCGAGAGCAGATTGGGAAAGCAGGTTGCTTTCACTGCAAAGTATGCAGTGTGCATCGGATAGAATTTGATTTTAATTAGTGGACAAGAAAGTAGCATAGTTAATAAAGTATGCAGTGCCTTTTGCAGGGATGCCAGTCTTGAACTCCTGGAAAAGGCAATCAAATCAGAAAGAACAGTGCAAGGTGAGGCAAGGCTGAGCGTGTCTGGGCCCTGGCATTGTAAAGAGAGTGCCAGGAGAGATCCCTGACCCTGTGATGTCCCATGGTCAGGATCACAGCAGGAAAGCAGCTTGTGGAGCTCCTGTTGTTATTTGGTGTGGAGATGCCCCAGCAGCCCCAGTCAGTGTGGTGTGCCAGCTGCATGCAGGAACTGTTCATCTGGCTGCTGAGGAAGCACTGGCTGCCCTGCCTGCTCTCAGCTCCAGCTTGGGCAAAGGTGCAGCTGCCCATTGCTTCCCTCCCTGCCTTTTTCCTGTGCCTGGAGGGACCTCAGTGCCTGCCCCATTCCCCTCTTAAGGGAAAGCTGTGACAGGGCTGCTCCTGGATCTTCCCCTCTGCAGCACTGCTTGTGGGATGCAGGTTCACAAGCAGCCCTGGATGCAGCTGCTCGTACACAGACGCTTGTGTTTGGGCAGCAGGTCTTTTGGGCTCCGTTCCCAGCAGTGTGGGCTCGTGGTTAGACCACTTAAGAGCCAGGCTGCCCCCACATCGCCCTACAGATGCACACTTCCTTCCCCTGAAATCTCTGTGGGAGCAGAGTCAGCCCACTGAGGGCAGAAGGGCAAGAATAAGAGGTTGGTTGTGCAGACTTGAAGTATGATAAATAATATCCCCTGGAACAGCCCTGCTGCTGGTTCCCAGCCATCATAACGATGTGTGAGACACTTTAGGAGAGCAAGCCTGTGTCTGCCCTTGATGCCAATGCTTTTAAGGGTTCAGCACGCTGCCCTGCTCCCAGGCACCATCTGCAGTACTCTAAGCCAAAGCTGCTTTTAGCTTCTCAATCAATTGTATTCAATTAAGTGATAACGTGATTCTGTGGGTAGAGCAGTGATTGCTTGTCCCTGTATCAGCAAATTATCCCCAGGTAGGGCAGAGGGGTCTGTGTCCCCCGGACAGGAGCTTGGGTGTGAACCCTCTGCCATTAGGGAGAGGGGACCTGCAGCAGGAATCAGGGCAGGGCCACCCAGCACTGCTGTCCCTGACAGGAGCAGCCCTGGGGAGGCCGAGCTATGGTTATTTAAAGCACTGTTTTCACTCTGTCCTCGGTGCAATGTTCCCACTGGGAGACTGCTAGCACCCACCCTGACACAGCTGGGAGCAAGTGTTTCAGGGAGGCTGTGGGCATCTTAGAGAAGCAAAGCTCTCTGCCACTCTCCCCCTGCTCTACGGCCACGGGGCGCGCAGGGCACCGCGGCTCTCTGAGGCCAGACCTGGCTGTGAGGGATGTCAGACATCAATAAACATCACTGTCAAAAAGGACAGCAAAAGGTTATTTATCAGAAAACAGGCCAAAAAGTAGGATTGCAGCGGGGGTGACATGTGCTGCGGCCGCCCTGGCAGGGCTGCACCCCGTGGTGGCTCGGAGGGGTCAGGGCCGCTCGCGTCCCCGCGCCGCTGAGCGCGGCTCGGCCGGACAGCCCCACACGGCGCCTGCGGCCAGCCTGGTGCCACCAGCCGTGACAGCAGCCACACACTTCTCTCGCTCCCCGCTGCCATTGGAACTGTGTAGGAGTGACAGGCTGCTCGGAGCGAGCCCGGCTCCCAGGGGCTGAGGTTCCGGACCAAGCGCAGCTGCCCCGTGGTGTTCCCCTGACTGCCGAGCTCCCGGGCTCCAGGAGCTGCTGTCTCTGTGCACAGAGCTCTTCATCTGCTGGGCCTGCAGGACACTGTGTGTGCGTGTGAGTGGGCCTGTGTGACGTGGTGGGGATTTGAGAACAGCCCTTTGCAAAACATGAGCGGACGAGGTTATTAATTTTCAAGATAACACCGACAAGAACACCGAGTTGCTGTTGAGTTTTTGATCATTTTCTGGTGACTGCAGAGAAGACATTTGTGTGCCATGTTCACCTGTGGCCTCGTGTACCTGCTCTGCCTCCACAGGTGGTGCTGGAGCTGTGCGTGGGGCTGGGGGGTTCACACTGGGCTGAGCCCAGTGGGTGGTGAGGCAGTGCCACAGACCTGGGCTCGGGAAGCACAGGGTATTTGGAGGTACTCCTGATGCCAGGGCTGTTCCTGGAGGAGCATTAAGGCCTCAGGAATGCCCTGGGCACATCCCTGGCACAGCTGGGAAGTTTTGTATCCTTCAAACCTCTCCTGACGCCGCAGTTCAAGGTGCAGCCCCAGTGCTGTACCCTCCCTCTCCCCATCGCCTACCTCTGATTAGAGCCCTCAGAACAAACCTGCTAATGCCTTTCCCAAGCTCTCGCCCCCACACTTTTGCCATATAAATCACTATAATTAAAGTGTTTGGAAAATGCTTTGGGAGCTCAGACAAGCATCCCCACATGCTACACACCCAGCTCAGCAAGCCCGACTTCCTGCTGCACCCACCCTGCTGCCCCGGGCGCTGCATCCCTTCCCTCCCCAAACACCCGGCAGGACAGGAGACAGGACCGTTCCCAGGCTGTGCCTGCCCCGGGCTGCGAGCCTGCCTCGGGCTCAGTGCCTGGCTGGGGCAGTGCACCCAGCAGCCTCCCAAACAGGGAGAGGCCAGAGAGGTGGGACAGGACCCCTGCCAGCCCCTGGCACCACAAGCAAAGCCTGGGCAAGGCTGCCTGTGTGGGGAGACAAAGGTGCTGCTGGGGGAACCACTGCTGTTCACACCTCTCTGTCCCCAGCTCAGAGACCCAGTGCTGGCTGCTGGAACCTGGGTGCAGAGAAACGTGGGGAGAAAGCCCCTTTGAGAGGCATGGAGGGCACAGCACGCTCCACCCGGCTCTGGGCCTCCTGCTGATCCCAGGGGAATGAGCCCCCAGGCCCATCCATGGCCCCTTTCTCTCCGGCACAGAGGAGGCAGTGGAGGTGAGCCCTGGCAGAGCAGGCAGGGCTGGTGGAGCCCGGGCAGGAGGGCAGGGCTGCTCTGGGGACCGGCAGAGCCTGCTGGGAAGGCCTGGGCACCGGGATGTGGTCCCAGCTCTGCCCCCCAGCACAGCTGTGTGGGGCAGGAGCAGGTCCCATCCTGCCCTAAACCAAGGCATGAGGAACACAAGAGGGTTTGGCCCGTCTTTTTAACCTGGAGCAGAAGAGAACAGTCCTTCAGGAGCTGGTGCGAGCCACCACCTGGGGAAAAAAAGCCATTTTTCAAGCCATGGGCAGCAACATCCATGAAACATTAATTTTTAACAGTGAGCCCCTGGAGTGAAGATCAAAGCAACTGCGTGAGGAGGCGAAGGCAAAAGCAAAGGCAAAGGGAAGGAACAGAGAGGCAGGCAAGGAGACAGAGCTGCCTGAAGGGGAGTGGCACGGGCAGGCAGTGACTCTCAGGAGCCCCGTGGCCGGGGCCAAGCAGGCACAGTGGCTCAGGCAGAGCAGCTCCTGCCGGGGGCTGAACCTCTTGGGACACTGGTGTCCATGCACACTGTGGCTCCTCATCTCTCTGTCCCTGCACCCATCACCACCTGGCCCCCTCCTGGCCTTCCTCCAGTGACCCCCTGTTCCCAGGCCCCTCATCCCTGCTCTCGAGCTCCAGCGTTCTCTCCTGGACTCTTCCAGTGTGTCCCTGCCTGTTTGTCCTCCTCTCTCCCACTGTGCTCAGCTGGCACCTGCTGTGCCCTGTGCCAGGAATATTTGAGTCACCAGGACTTTCCCCTTCTGTTCCCAAGAGCCCTGCTGCTCTGGTGCCAGCACTGCTGGCCCTGCCACAGCAGCC
>VZRZ01006179.1:268182-296754 GCA_013398175.1 Climacteris rufus | reverse complement strand
TCAGCGCTGGGCGGGCCGGGTGGCCGCGGGGGTGCCCCGGGGGGCTGCGGGGAGGGCGCGGTGTCCCCGCTGCCCTCGGGGCTCGGGGCATCCCCCGGACCCCGCCGCGGTTACGGTGGCGGTACCGGGACGTGGCTTGCCAGAGAGCTCTGCTCCGGCAGCACCGCTCGCACCGCTTTCCAAAAGGCAAAAACCACAATCTTTGGGCCGTGCCCCTTTCCCGGACTGTGGAGTTGAGAGCTTGAGCTGTGTTTTATGAAGGGAGTACTGAGACTTTAACCAAGAGATCCGGGAGTAAACTGTGACCAAAAGCTCAAATGTAGCATAGGAAAATTTTCAACACATCCTGAGTGGTTGCTGTTTTTCCAGAGAATCCCAGGACAGCTATGGGAAAAGACTGCTCTAAGCCTTGCTTTGTGTGTGTGTGTTAGACAAAGACTCGGAAGTCACAGTTTGGATCTCACATTAAAAAATAGCTCAGGATCTTTGCACGTCTTTTTTTCCTCAACACAGCTATTTTTCAGATTTTGTTTTCTTACAGGTAACGTTTTTACCGTTCTCTTTATCCGCTTCCAGTTCTGTACCTGTGGTTACATTAATCACTCTGACTCTTTCATGAGAACTCATGGAGAAGTTGGATACACTTCCCAGTTAGCCTGGGTGAAGCGTGGTGGTAGGAAATTTCTCTCCACAGCCTCTCAGCACAAACGGATGGCTGGGGTTACCTATCTTCACAGGGCAGGATTTGATGTTGAGGTCTCTGTACTTAAATCTGAACTTGCTACGTTCACTGTTTCCCAGTTTTGGAAACAGTAAAGGAATCTTTCCAAAGTAGAAAACCTATTCCTAGGAGCAGAGGCAAGGACAAAGGTCTGGTGGATGCAGCATCCTGGTGGCAGCACAGGCCTCTAGGGAAGAGTGTAGGGACATTCCTTTTACTTCTCTGACTCCTCTAGCAAGCATTAGATAGCTGTGGCTCTCCTAGCTGCCCAGGAGTTGAAGCTGCCTTATTTCCCTAATTTGCTTTGTCAGTCTGTGGTTTAACTTCATGATAGGCAGGACAGCAGGAAAGGGGAAGTCTGACATTTCTCCAGTCTTATTTTTGTGCCATCCTCTTTCCTTTTCCTAGCATGGACACCGTATTGTTCCCTTGCTTTTCTTGCTGGCCACTTCCTTTGAGGCACAGAAGTGCCAGCAGTAGTTTTGTTCTCACCCAGCTGGGTATGTAATTTTGTATGCTTCTAAAAATGGTGGCATGGCACAGGAAACAAAAATATAGGTGATACAGTTAATTGTGGGCACTAATTATAGCAGATGCTCTACAGCAAAAGGTATGTTTTGAAATAAGAACTCCTTAAACCTGTGCGTAGGGAGCGGTGGGACCGAAGGCAGGGCGGTGTTTAGAAACAGCCAGAATTCCCTAGCAGGAGGTGTGAGCTGTTCCATGAGCTCAGCTTCTGGAGCACCCTGTCTCTCTGTGCTGGAATTTCTGAGCTACCCCTTGGGGTAAATTCTGGCCTTTCCCCCTGTCTGCAGAACAGCACCTGAAGAGCTGAGCAGTGAGTGGAGTGCTGGAGGTCGCTGTGGTGCCCCAGCCTTTGGGAGGGCAGCGGGTCCTGCTGTCCCTGCAGCCCTGTCCGCCCTCAGCTCAGCCCCGCTCTGCGCCGCGCTTCCTTCTGCAGCCGGCGCTGGAACAGCCCTGTGGCCGAGGGCACAGCTGGCAGCAGGATGGCTCAGCTCTGCGGGGTCATCCTGGGGAGGAAAGGCAGGCAGGAGTCTCTTTTCCTGGCTGGTGTCATCCCTGGTGTTGCATTTTTTGTCTGTGGTGTACCTGTGTGACTGTAGGCAGTGTTCACTGGTCGATTGATTTCTGAGGGGTATGAGCTCAGTGATGTTCTCTTCTGGTTTTGGACACAGCAGCTTTAAGACTGAGGTGAACTCTTAACTGGGTGGAGCCAGAAAAAACTTCTCTGCAGGCAGGTTACCAAAGTTTCCAGTGTACCAACTTTGGAAGCACTGGGTTCTGTTCATAGCCAGGACTTGCTCTGTTGCTTGCCTGATGAGGTAAGATGCTTTCTGCTGTGTCCTAATTGCGGCTGAGTTGGTGCTGTTACATGGCTGGCTGGTGTCTGAAATGCCAGCGGAAGGGTGGAAAAAATTGATTACTCTCAGTGCTCAAAGTGATTCCCACCCCCTCTCCCTCAAAAATGACTTTTATGGTAATTGCAGCACTGATGCACGGGATTTCCTTGGTGGTCCACCAGGAACCTCGTGCAGTTCCTATGGTCAGACTGGAAACATTCAGAGAGAACTTTATAGTGTTTTGCCTTGGTGATGTCATCAAAAGCAATTTAAGCATTTTACTCAGGGTTGTTCTTTTTTTAAAAAGGGAGGGATCGCTATAACCCTAGATACCAGCTGTATCTAGGGAAGGGAGAAGACCAGTTATTAGGGGGAAGAGAAGCTTTACCAGTAGTATTCAATCTTCAGGTTACTACCAAGAGCTTTAGGGTCACTTTTAAAGTGAGTGTGAGGGCTGGGAGGTTGCAGGCAGAGGGGCTGAGCTGCATGGGCTGTGTTGGTTTCCTGGATCCCAAAGCTCCAGCTGCTGCCCTGGGCACTGTCCTGCGAGGAGGGGGCATTTCCCACCAAGGCTGGCTGTGTTTACTGGGCTCTGTCTGCTCAGAAGTGGTAGAAAGGAAAATACTTCACTCTGTGGAGATGTAGTTGCTGAGAAAAGTCCTTGGTCTTTGTTTCTTCTCTTCCTTCCGTTTTGCTCTGGTTTTGCCAGGTGTAAAATACAATTGTCAGCAGTTTACGTGGAGGGGGAGTGTCAGTTTTCCTGTTGAAGAAAATATCAAGGGTCTGACTGTGAAAGGAAAGGGGAAATTGAAGAATGCCACATGGCTTCCACCTTCCTGTATTTCACCCCAGCAGAACTGCCTCTGCTGAGTGTGTCTGTTGATATATGCTAAATGGAGAACAGTTTTAACAAATGATTCTGCCCTTACTCACAGGGCCCCACCAAGAGGATAATGTTACTGTGAGAGGACTCAGAAGGACACGTCCATTAGGGCTAAATTAATAGTTAATCAAGAGTTATTTAGAAAAGTCTTAACACAGAATCCAAATACCAGTGGAATAAAAATCCTGACATTTGTGTTCTTGTTCTCAGGGCAGTCTCACTTTGACTTGACTTGGCCCGTGGTCATCTGGCTATTAACATTAATACATCTCATTTTTTATTTGCCTCTGAATATGTTACTGTAGATCATCCCATGCTTGCAAGCTGTGAAGTTCTTTTATGTGAACTATTTGGAACTTCTCAAATACAAAAAAAATATATTACTAAATCAGCAGCATGGATAGATATTAACTCTGGACCCTTCTGATTGGTGTCACTGCTGGAACAACAGTTTGTTGGTGTTTATGCCCAACCTGCCCAGTGCCAGTTCTGCTCAGGAATATAAATTATCTTCCAGCACTAACCTGGTGTTGATGCCAAGGACATGATCTTGACTGCTTCCTAACTTAGCTGTGAACATCTGAGCTGTGAGGAATGAGGAATGTGCTGTATCCAACCTGGAGCTGTTGGCGGCCACCAAAGTCATTAATCCAGTGAGTGGAGGAGCCAGCGCAGGTGACTGGACAGCTGGAGCTGTTTTCTCTGCACAGGAGGGGCAAAGGGACCTCTGAATAGCTCAAGGAAATGCCTGGTGTTGTTGGAACAGTCAGAGATCTGCTTCCCTAGTGCTTCCTTCAGCACATGTTACACTTGACCCTGCCAGCGCTACACGCCAATAGGAGTCAAGTCATTGTCCCCAGTGGCAGATTAAACTGCTTGGCCATTGTTGAGAGTCCAAGATTTTTCTCTCTCACCCTGTTTAAATGACTGCTTGGATGTGTAGCCAAAGTAAATATGAGCTAATAAAAGCTCGAGATAACAGATGCAGACTAGTTCTTATGGACTAACTGTAGCACAAAGATGCACAAGTTTTGCTGGCAGCTTTTCTGCTTTAGTTTTTAAGGTGAATTACCTGAAAAAGAGTCGGTGTGGATCAAGTTTAACTTCCTTTCTTTTGCAGTAGGGGATACCTATAGTATCTGTATTTATGTGTGTCTTTGGAATAAGAAAGGCTGCTGAGGATCTAGTGCCTGCCTTACAAGATACAGTGCACAAGCTCCAAGCGAGCACTTCCTCACCTGAAGGTTGGAAGTGCTGCAGCAGTCCATGCAGCTTTGGAATACTCTTCTGTATTTCCGTATTTCCCCACAGTCACTTTCCTTGTGGGCAATAAATGCATTTTCAATTGCCTTTTTCAGCCTGTGAGGGCCACTGCTGTAAGGTAACACTGAGATCTATAGTGTGCTGGGAGTTGGAAGGAGGTGAGATATCTGTGTGGCTCTTGGAAATTCCTCAGCTTATGGTAAAGGGAAGAATGAGATTGGGAGAGTATCACTGTGGAGTGGCAAGGATGGGATTGCCCCCATATTCCTGTGATGCAATGCTGTTGGATGCCTGAATTAGAGATGGTGTTGCAGTGAAGAGCTGAACAGGTCTGTAATTGTCTGGGAACAAAGCTGGTTTAAGTGTCTGCATGTTGCCAGCACACATAATCACTGTGTGTCAGGAGAGGGCTGACCTACTGAAGTCCTTCTGCAGTGGCTTTCTTTGCTTTCCCCTTCCTGAGGCTTTTAGCTCTGGAGGGACAGCATGGTCCTGCACCCTGTCCTTCAGCCCCTTCTGCAGTGGCATGGTCTGTGGTGACCAAAAGGTAAGAGAGAACTGAGGGCTGAGAGTGTGATATGGCATTAAAGGATTAATGACTGCTGGGTAATAATTACCACAAACAGACAAGTCCAGATCTAGGAACAGTTTTACCTCTTTCATTCCAAGCCAGTCATGGCTCATGCTGACAGCACACCTGGAAATGAGGTAACTGAGTAATCTGCCCACATTGTTCAGATCTGCTTGGGCACAGACTAGCGTGTGTTTTCCCTGCTCCTGGGCAACCTTTGTTCTCCTGCAGCCAGGAAGTCTCACTGATGAGCTGAGACAAGACAGGGTGCTTCTGTTCCCTTCCCGAGAAGGACGCTGTTAATCCTCCTGTGGTGTGACTTCCCTGAGAAATTCCCTTTCCAGATGGGGAGATCTCACTGCTATTGCAGTACGGGATGGAAACACTTCCAGTGCTGCCCGAACATGTTATTTAGGTCAGTTGCAAGGAAGATGGCAACGTGAATCAGAGGAGTTGGAAGAGAAAGAAAGTCATTAGCCAGCACTTTGACGTCCCCTGCTAATGCGGGGGTTTTCTCTGCCCATGCAGAAGCCCGGCTGGAGCACACCTTCCTTGCTTTGTGCTCTTGGGACACTCCTGTGGCTGAGGAGCTGGACTGGCAATGAACAAGTGGGCTGCAAAGACAGACCTTGCCTTTGCCACTCTGCATCAGCACCTAGATCCTGGTGGGTTTATGAACTAATCTCTCTGAAAGAGAGAGAGAGCAAGGTCTCCTCCTTATTTCTCTGGCAAACAAGATATCTCGGGATCATTGCCCTGACTGCATCTATTTTGGGTGAACGAGCCTCCAGAAGATGCTGTCACGGAGGCACATTCATCACGTTGCAGTTGGAGCTCTGACCGGGGCAGCTCGGGGGCTGTTCCCACCCCGGGAACCTGCACATGGTACCCAGGGCAGGCAGAGCTCCTGGGGAGAGCAGCAGAGCCCATGGCCCGGGTGTGCTGGGCCAGCCTGAGCCTGAGGGGCTGCCAGTGCTGCTGGGAAAGCCCTGGAAAGGTCCCGGTGGGCAGGGCTCTGCCAGGCGCTCCGTTTCCCTTCCCAAAGGAAGTAGCCTGGATTTACCCGGTGCTCCGTAGAGACCTGTAGGCTAAAACAAATTATTTTTACACAGCAGAAAACATTGAGACCAACCTTAACTGATGAAGCAATTTGCCAGCGTTTAGCCTCGAGGTCCCTGGTTCCTCAGGGCTTTCCAGCGTAATGGCTTGGGTCTGTTTCCCAGAAAGATCCTCTTGGATGTGTGCTGTTGGCAATACTCTGCCTCATTACTAGCTGTTTTATTTTTCCGAGAGCCAGCTCTTGTTAGCTTCGTTCTCACAGTATTGTTTTCTTTCTAGAAGAAGCTTTTGCTGGCTCTCCTAAACTATCGCATGGGAATTGCTTACTAGCTTAGATTTTTTTTGTTTGTTTTGACCCAAAGCTGTGCTTCGCTCCCCTCTGTAACACTGCCAACATAATTTCCAGTCTCTTTTAAGCATATGTTTTGCAATAATATCTAAAGTCTTGGCTCCAAGTAACTGCCTTACAGAGAGATTAGTATCTTCTAACGAAGGAATTGAGAAGCAAATAGTGAGAACAAAAGCAATATCTTGAGAGCCTCTATGACTATCCTGACCTTTCCCAAAGGCCTCAGCCTGGCCCTCAGCGTTCAGCAGATGGCAGAAATCAGGGTGCACTTTGATTTGCAGAGGCCTCGGCCTCAGCCTGGCCACTGTGTTTGCGGGAAATGTGCTCGGCACATTGTGGCCATCTGGGCTTGACTGTACTATTCTGATAATCCCCAGGGAGCCTTCTCCAGCAATGCTCATCCCTGATGGAAGTCCTCTTTGGCTGACCTTGTAGAAGGTTAGTGTTAGCAGTTTGGATTTTTGAGATTTGACAGCAGCATTCCTCATAGGATGAAAATGGGCTTGGGAAATGCTCTGTCCTGGCCGGGAAAGAAGGTGCAACTGTCCAGGTATCCAGATGGGCACACACCTGGAATTACACCAGAGAGTGAGGAGGTTAGTGTTAATGTTCTCTAAACTTCAGGAGGAAGTCTTAGAGGAACGCAAAGGCCATCAGAAAACCAACTGGAAACTTGCCTTGCTTTAGATGGGAGAACCAGATGTGTGGGGGGTTGAAGCCAAGAGTCTCAAAATTGCCAGGGAGCTGAGTGACAAGCAGCCACTCACAAGGAGGCAAGAGTCGGGTGAGGGGGTCCTGACAGGAGCTGGAATCTTCATCTGGGTCTAAATGAAGCTCTGCTTTCCAGAGGAACTGAGCTGGCTACGCCTGAAATCAAAAGAATGACTGGGTGCTCAGCATGCCTGGAACCGAGAGGTCAAAATACAGGCTGCCAAATTCAAGAAACAAGGCAAGAACAAAACCAAACACCCTCCCAGGCCCTGTTCTGAGGCTATAACTGCTCTGCCTCAGATATTCAGCATTTCAGATGTGGGAGGGTGTATCCCAGTTTGAGTGGCCAGTCCCATGGGCTGTGCTGTCCTCAGGGAGCAGGATATCTGCACTGCCCTTTGCACAGGGCATCTCACAGCCTGCAGACCCATGTTCACCCCTAAATTACACTCTCTGTGCTCATGACCCCCTCACGATGGCCTGTTGGACCTGGAGCACCCATTTATCTTCTGCTCCCTCCTGCCTGTCCCTGGCCACCCGTAGTGACAACTCCCAACCCTTTTCTTGGCCTTTTGACTCTTCAGCTGTGTGCTGTGTGGAGCTTGCCCCAGGCTGCTTGTGAAGCCAGCTCCCAGGAGAGTTTGTGTGGTGGTGCTGCAGAGGCTGCTCTCCACATGTGTCCCTGCAGTTTGTCCCCGCAGTTTGTCCCCGCAGTTTGTCCCCGCAGTTTGTCCCCGCAGTTTGTCCCCGCAGTTTGTCCCCGCAGTTTGTCCCCGCAGTTTGTCCCCGCAGTTTGTCCCCGCAGTTTGTCCCCGCAGTTTGTCCCCGCAGTTTGTCCCCGCAGTTTGTCCCCGCAGTTTGTCCCCGCAGTTTGTCCCCGCAGTTTGTCCCCGCAGTTTGTCCCCGCAGTTTGTCCCCGCAGTTTGTCCCCGCAGTTTGTCCCCGCAGTTTGTCCCCGCAGTTTGTCCCCGCAGTTTGTCCCCGCAGTTTGTCCCCGCAGTTTGTCCCCGCAGTTTGTCCCCGCAGTTTGTCCCCGCAGTTTGTCCCCGCAGTTTGTCCCCGCAGTTTGTCCCCGCAGTTTGTCCCCGCAGTTTGTCCCCGCAGTTTGTCCCCGCAGTTTGTCCCCGCAGTTTGTCCCCGCAGTTTGTCCCCGCAGTTTGTCCCCGCAGTTTGTCCCCGCAGTTTGTCCCCGCAGTTTGTCCCCGCAGTTTGTCCCCGCAGTTTGTCCCCGCAGTTTGTCCCCGCAGTTTGTCCCCGCAGTTTGTCCCCGCAGTTTGTCCCCGCAGTTTGTCCCCGCAGTTTGTCCCCGCAGTTTGTCCCCGCAGTTTGTCCCCGCAGTTTGTCCCCGCAGTTTGTCCCCGCAGTTTGTCCCCGCAGTTTGTCCCCGCAGTTTGTCCCCGCAGTTTGTCCCCGCAGTTTGTCCCCGCAGTTTGTCCCCGCAGTTTGTCCCCGCAGTTTGTCCCCGCAGTTTGTCCCCGCAGTTTGTCCCCGCAGTTTGTCCCCGCAGTTTGTCCCCGCAGTTTGTCCCCGCAGTTTGTCCCCGCAGTTTGTCCCCGCAGTTTGTCCCCGCAGTTTGTCCCCGCAGTTTGTCCCCGCAGTTTGTCCCCGCAGTTTGTCCCCGCAGTTTGTCCCCGCAGTTTGTCCCCGCAGTTTGTCCCCGCAGTTTGTCCCCGCAGTTTGTCCCCGCAGTTTGTCCCCGCAGTTTGTCCCCGCAGTTTGTCCCCGCAGTTTGTCCCCGCAGTTTGTCCCCGCAGTTTGTCCCCGCAGTTTGTCCCCGCAGTTTGTCCCCGCAGTTTGTCCCCGCAGTTTGTCCCGCTCTGCCCAGGCAGGAAGGCCTCTCCTGCCTCCCGCGCCATGCCGGCTCCGCTGGCCGGCCCTCATCAGCCACGCTCTTGAGAAATCCGAGCGGAGACGTAGACCTGGCAGATGGAGCCTGTTACCTCATGCCACAAAAATGCTTTGTTATTGAGAAAATGGAAACTGTCTGAGGTTTGGGAGCTGAATAGAGTCATTGGTGTCTGTTTTAACCGCAGTTCGGTGGTGACTGCTCAGAAGTTCCCCTCTCTGAGCATTCCCTCCTCCTACACCCATAATCTTCAAGCCATTGGAGAGCTGCAATGACTTAACTCATTAGCTGAGCAAATGCTGAATGCTGTTGCACGCTCTGCAGAAACTTCACTAAAACCTCAGCATCTTCCAGCAAAAGAAAAACGATGAGCCAAGAAATAACCCTTTGCAAGCTGTTGGCCAGAGGAGTGATCCCTATGGATACTAAGCCAAATTCAATCCTTTTTACAATTTCAGCTGTGCCTTTTGTTTACTTCAGTTTAAAATCTGCATGAAGGTTGTGGAGGAACTTCTTGTAGAGAAAAGGCTTGGAGTCTTGGGTCTTGTAATTCTTAAACACAGGTATCTGAACCCCGGTCCTGAGGAGAAATTTCTTTTCATCAATTTTTAAAAGCAGATTTCAGCATTGTGGATTTGAAAGTATAGCATAAAGACTAAAAAGAGGGATTGAAATGTTTGCAAGCTGGTTTTCATATTGCTGTGAATAATGACTTGGGTTAGTCCAGAAGAGCATTAACCTAAACACAGGCCTTGTTTTAGTTAACAGATATTTGTGAAACTGGCATCTGATACCTCTTTTTGAGAACCTTCCATAAGCATTAATCACCAGCACCCTAAGAGAACCAAGAGCAGCAGCTTTTTGGAAATAAAATGAACACTTTATTTATGTATTTTTAAACTAATTAATCTTGGCGGGCCAAATGAATGTCTTCCAGCTGCTACAGATGGTTTTCACATGACTAAATATTTTGGTGCACAGAAAAACCTAGAATAGTGGAACCACAAGATTAAGTATTTAATTATTACCCTGGAATGTAAATATGGCCTTGATATTTTGAATTTGTTTGCCCAAATTTCAAGTGTTCTCTTAGAAACCCATTAAATAATGCAGTTCCGATCTTGTTATCTGTAAAGCAGAGTGACTACTCAGCATCTTCTCCAAATTTATTTAAATATCAGAGTGGGTTTTAGTAACAGGAATTTGCTTAACTGGAGAAATAATCCCAGCTGTTTGAGGCAGAACCTGGGATCAGGGTTTGAGATATAATGGACTAGTTCTGTTCTAGGTTTCAGGTTTGCAGCGTAACCATAAAAATCCTTTCCAGGCTGAGCTCTGCCTCCTAAGGTCCTCAGGAGTTTTTTTAATATAAAATACAAATTGTAAAAGCAATTAGCAGTTGATTTTCAGACTGTATTTTACCAGTTTAGAACCCATTCTGGCCATCTGCTGTTCCTTATTTCTTGAATGATCCAAGCCCACAAGATTTACTCACGTGAGTGTGTCAGAGGTAATTTCTGTTGTGGTTCAGGTCTGTGTGGCTGCAGGTCATACACAACCAGTGTGTATGCTCAGGCTGCTTGTAAAAAATGTCTTTTTGAAGTTCTAACAAAACAAAAGGAAGGAAATCCTATAAAATATGTATCTGAAAGGCCTAATCTTCAGCATGGTGGAAGACAAAAATTCCTCTCTGATGTCCACACCTGATGCCATCATTGCTGGATATTGCTCAGATGGGAAGACAATGAAAAAGGAATAGCAACAAAAAACAGGGGTCCTAAGCTGTCCCTGAGTGCAAGGAATGCTTTTGTCAGCATCATGAGCCTGGGTACCAGCCAAAACTCCTGACTTTTGCCAGGCTTTTGACCTCACTTGGAATTCCACTACCCTCATTTAAGGAAAACATGGCTTTTTCCTTTCTTAAAAACGAAGCCCTTTTGATCTGGTGCTGCCCTGCTCCAGTTCTGCCTGCCAGCTCAGCCAGCTCACAGCTAAACCCCCAAGTCTGAACAGCAGGAGCAGCAAACGCACGCTGTCGGGTGAGAGCTCCAGAGTCTGGATTAGCTGTGCTTTCTGACAGCACAGCACCGTGTCAGTCTGTTGGAAGGGACCTCAAAGACCAAGTCCTTCACTTCTCCTCCTCCCTTTTCTCCTGCTTCCCCAGAGCTGGGGTTGTGCAATCTGCAGGCGCGGGGCTGCAGCGCCTTAGTGGCTGTCACACTTTCCACTGACGGGGATTTGTGCTGCATCTCAGAAGGAGAAGAAAGATGGGACTTGGATCTTGGTTCCATTTTTAGTTCTACAGGCCTTGCCTTGTGCCAGAACCCTCTGAGGTGCAAATCCTGGGAGGGAGATAACATTACTCTCTGCCCTGCAGGTATTACAAGGGTAAATAATGTTTTTGCTGGTGGCAGCTGTTAGGGAATTGAGGAAGCCACAATCCAGTGAGAGGTATGGGATGTCAGCTCTGTGGAAACTGAGGACTTTTGCATTAATGGTCTTGCACTGGGTCAGCACATATGTTTGTGTTATTGGCAGTAGAGAGTCTGAGAGCTAAACTGCTTCCAGGTAAAGAAACCAATCTTTAGTTTGTGTCCTTAAGTGTGGATTATTTATTCTCAACTGCCTCTTTCCTCGCCATATGGACATTTTCAAATAGAAAAGTCCAGCATTTAAATGTAGAGTCATTTCAGTGGCTCCCTTTAACTCAGTCAGCACTTTATATCAAGAAAATTGCTGTGGTGCCTAACTCAGAACATTCTGGAATACATAGACTAGTAGTGGTACTCACCAAGAGTCATTAATAGCAAAAAGTGCACAGCGGGTTTCATGTACCTCAGCCAAGAGAAGTTTTATTTCTACTATTTCTCAACCTTATGCAAACACCGTATAACTCACACAAAGATTAAATCTGGCCCAGTGTGCATGTGTGGAAGTCTTGGATGTGTTGCTTTTGGAGAGCTCAGAGAGCTGAGTGTGGGAAATCATAACTGCACGTCAGGTTGGTGAAGGTGCACAGACTGTGTTGTGCTTTGTGCTCTGTGAAACAGCAACTTCACTACAGAGTGATGAAATAATGCTTTCAGGTCCTTGGTAGCTTAGAGTTTTAATTTTAGAAGAAGATGCAGAGCAGACCTTGGAATTAGAAGAGTGCACTTTGAGCCACACTGACCTTTTCCAGTGACAATGATCTGCTGCTCACCTTGTTAGTACCTGACTTGGTAAGTCAGGCTAATAATGATGTTAATGAGTTTTTCACTTTATGTTAGGAGTTTTGCTTATTCCCTTTTTTTTTTTTATTTTTGTCATCATGACATTGAGCAATAGAAAGGCTTTGGAAGTGAACTATATCTACACGAAATTGGAATGATGTCTCTTATGAAAATTTAGAGTAACTTTTATTGCAAGTGTCCGATTTCTAGTCACAAGTAATGACATTTAAACCCCTGTAGGAAATGCAATCCCTGTGCTGATGTCACCCTGGGTTTATGATGGGACTGCTTTTGTTCCTGGACAAGCACTTGAGTGTTTGCTAGTGAAGTGCTGATTTACTCCTGCGAGTCTCTGGCTGGTGGCACCTGCTGTGGGGTGTGGGGCTGGAGGAGCCCCTGGCACGGCTGGGTTTGTGCTGCCCCATCACCTTCAGCAATGCAAGGTAACAACTGGGCTGAGCTTTTGTGGCTGGGGTTGGCCAGTTTGGGACAAATAACTTGTAAATGGAGCACTTTTGTTCTGATCAGTTCGAGAACAGACAGGGTTGTTGGCATTGGTGGTGTCTCGCTGCAGTGAAGCCCCTGATGCTCGGGCTGCCTGAGCGTGTGAACAGCTTTGGGAAGTTTTTCCCACTAATCAGAGCACAGGTTGCTGCTGCTTCTGTCCCTGAACCAGTGTGGAGCACCTTCCCTGCTGCAAAAACGGGGCATTGCTTCCTATCTGCTGCTTCAAGGGCTGAGACAGCAGCTGCTCTAGGTCTTCAGCTGAAAGTCACCAAGAGAGGAGCCTCTGTCAATGAAAATTCTGGTATTTTGGTTCCTTTTTAACCTGGGAGAGATGTGTTCTGTGTACCTTTCCTTGTAAATCTCAGATTGGAATGAGAGAATAATGTTCTGTAAAGGAGCCACAGACCTGGTTCAGGGACTCTCTGATATTGTTAGTTCCTTTCTGTTCATGTGGGGTTTTTTTTTCTGTAAAGGAACAGTTTTTCCTCTCTTTCTGAGTTTTTAGGCACAGTCAGCCCACGTGTTTACTGAGCTGCCTGCCAGCAGCAGCTCTGGTTCTGAGACAGACACATCCAGCGGGCAGGGACATGGGTGTTGGAAACTCCACGTGTAGCTGCGTGACAGAAAGGCATTCATGCATTTTGTGAGCACTTTTGTCCTTTCAAATGGCTGTTTCCACACAGTCTTTTGGATGTGGCACAGTTTTGCTGTTCATGGGTGCCACAAAAGACATTCTCTGCGTGGCAGAAACAGGAGCTCACCTTGCATCCCGCAGATTTCTTTTTAGTACTTGCAAGGAGTTATTTTGTAGAGATCATGTGAAATATGTCACTATTGCAACCGATGGCTTCTATTATCTAAATTGTGCAGTACTTAAGAGCAATTTTTAAAGGTGTCAGTGAGAGTGGTTTGGAGATAATCAGCTCTGTATCATGCAAGTCAATGCCACGTGCTGACCAGATCACCTGGCAGAGACCTCTTCAGCCACAGAAGGAAACTTCCACAGAAGGAAACTTGTTTCACTTCTATGCTGCCAAGGCAGTGGCTAGAAGAAGATGTTCTCTTCCCCTCTCAACGATCCCATCTGTCCCTGTTCTGCACTTTCCTGGGCTGTGCTGGCCAAGAGAGCAGTGCCTTGTTTCGGGAGGGTTGCAGCTGGCACACACAGCATCTCCCGGGCAACAAACCAGCCCAGTTTTTGTTTCGGAGCACCGTCAAGCCCTTCCCGGGTTGGTAACATGAGACAATTTTTCTTTGCCAGGATTCAGTCCTCCCCCAGATTTAGAAGCTGCTTGCACGCTGTGGGCTGCAGGGCTGGCATTGCCTTTGCTTGCAAGGGACACCAGCAGCTGTAAAAAGCACTTTATAGGGAGACAGTCCGTGTTCCTTGGGCAGCCAGCCAGTGCAGGTGGAGAGGCCCTCAGTGACGGGGCTGTGGAGAGAGGCTGTGCACAAGTGTCACTGCAGCCTCTCCTGTCCCCTTCCTGGCTTTGTCCTCCCTCTGCAGAGTTTGGAGAGCCCCAAAAGGCACAAAACTGCCAGGGCTCTGATGCACATCACCTCTCTCCATCACTAGATCTGCTTATGTACAAGAAACCAACTGCAAATACTCGTGTTTGGTAGACAAAGAATCAAAGCGGAAGAGGGAATATTTTGACCAAATTTGGTGAAAAAATTCACTCTGCCCTTTAAGTAATAGGCATGCATTAAATAAAGCATGTCTGGGATATGTGTCTTTTTGCTACTGTAAGTCGAAGTTGCTTTGTTTATTGGGAAAAAACATGAAGCTGAGCAGAGCCTTAATCAGCAAAAGAGTTTTCAGGCTTGCTGGGGAGACAGGGAGTGGGGGCCTGGGCTCAGACTGTACAGGTTGGTTTTCAGCACGTGAGCACAAAACACGTTCCCTAGGGCTGTGTCCAGTGTTTGAGGCAGTGTCTTGATTGCCTTTTTGGGCAAAACAGAGGTATAGGCTCATAAATACCTTTTATTCAGCACTGCAAAAAGCTTTGTAAACACTGACTTAAATTATGTATCAACTCAGAAATAAGAATGGCTTCATCCTCAATTTAAAAAGCAGCTGCCTTTAAGGGAAGGAAAAGTGCAAACTGCAGTGTGAGGATTCAGTTGTGAGAGAACTTGAGGGAAATAGAGCGGAATTACATTATTTTGCAGTAATATCTACACTGAGATGAACAGGCCCCAAGAACTGGCAACCGAAGCAGTCAGATTATTTTTTCTGCATATAGGCTGTGATGTCTGTTTGAGTTGCAAGATTCTTGTGTGCTGAGCTGATCCAAGACGAAGGTACATTGGCCTCAGTGTGCAGTTAGTCATTTCCTGTCACGCTTTCATCTTTGAATTCTGTTGTACTGCATATGACCTTTATTTTGTGGGGCAAAGAGATTTTGAAGCACTATCGCCAAGAGTCCTGGGTTTGTTAAAATCAGTGAAGCATTTATATGGCTGTGGGTTACATGGGCATAAACCAATTCAGTCCAAAATGAACCTTTCAGTGCTAGATTGTAACGTGCTCACAATGCTTCTTGAGAGCAATTGCTCACCTGTTTCTGGCTCCTTTTTGAGCACCGACAGGAGCAGTCCTTTCCCCAACTGCAGCTCTTGCACCTCCCATCACACTGAAGCTCCTCTGATCAGTCACATTCCCTGAAACTTGGCTTCAGCATCTTTCTTCCTCTTATGGCCACCGTGCCCATGTGTGCAGCTGCTGCCCTCAGCCAGTGCCCAGCCTCTGTGGTAGCTGTGCCCGGCTGCCAACGTCCCCTGCTTGGTCACTGGCACGTGGCAGGAAAGGTACCTGCCATGTGGAGCTTGGGCCAGGCTGCCTCTCTTTTCTCCAAAGCCTCCTCAAAGACAAGCCAGAATCTTTCCTGGCACGTTTTCAAGCTGTGGCTTTCTTAACTACCTGGCAGAAGGGTCTGTGTTGAGCTGGGCAGAAGTTTCTGGTGTGTTCCTATCTTGCTCCTCCACTCTCAGACTTCCTCCATTAATTAATGGTCTGTTTGAATGTGATGGGGCCAAACTGCCCAAATGGTTTCAATTCCTGACTTCCTGTTGAGTGCACAGAATTTGCTTACTTTGTGCTCATTTTGAATAAGATTAACAGCTGATCTCTTGAGCAAACATTCCAGTTTAATGTCAGCAGAATGACACAGGCTGCCTGCTCTGCATGGCCCCAAGCAGTTTTTCTGCTGTGCCTCTGAAGGGCCAGGATTTTGTTCAGAACCTGAAATAGTTAATTAATCCCTACAGATGTTTAGTAATATTTTTGAACTATGAAACCATTCCCTTCTTTCTTCCAAGGCAGTTTTTAGTTTTATGGTTGCATAGTAGGGACTCTTCAGCTTGTTTCTCAGAGAAATTAGAATAGTTTCTATTCTAATAGTTTCTATTCCCAGTAGAATTAGCTTTCCTTAAAGAAAGTGAGTCCAGAACAAGGGCTGAATTGTCTTTTGTGCCTCTGCCTGTGCTGCTGGGACCCTGTTCATGTAGCCCAGGGGGGTGCCTGTTTGCCCTTGCTCCCCTTGGACCAGGTGTGGTGCCTCCATCACCAAACAGAGCAGTGTTTCCTGCAGGCACCTGCAGGCAGGCTGGGGGCTGGCAGCAGGTGTGGTTTTCTTGGTTTAAGAGTCAGATCAGACATTTTGTGGGACAGGTGTGTTTTTGGCACTATCCTTTATCTGTATGCAGAGCTGTCAGGAGGAGTCTGTGATGTGGTTTTGCTCTTTGGATGAGGCACCTCAGAGATCCCTTCTGAACAACGGGAAACCCTTGTTTTGTCATGCTGAGACTGTATTAAAATCATGCAACAATTTAGGTCTTGTGGTTTGTCAGATGCTTTGACAGATTCTGCTACTCCTTCCTCACGAAGTTGTGGACATTTTCAGGAAGCTGCCTACCTTACTGAGCAAGGGTGCTTCTGACAGCAGCTATTTTATTTGAAGTGCAGGGTGTTTCCTTACAGTGCTGCCAGCCGTTTTGCTCAGTGTGTTGCAGAGCCCGGAGCAGCCTGTGACTGCTCTGGGCAGGAGGGTGTCCTGCCCGTGCTTGGGGAAGAGGCTGTGGTACAGCTTGCTCAGCAGAGCTCAGGGTATGCACATGCATAAGCACAACACCCCAGTGGTGCAGGGAGGCTGTGGCCGTACACCCAGCTCATTCACTTATCTCCTGCCCCAAGGCCAACTGTGGGAAGCAGATTTTCCCTGTGTGTAGGAGAAATGACCTGCAGCATCCTCTCTGGTTGTGCAGGTGATGGGGAAGCTGCTGTGTGAGGCCTGTGGCTGTGCTGCTGGTCCCTCCGAGGACTCTGCTCTTTGCCACACTGGAGCTCTGCTTCCCACTTCACATTTCGGAGCTGTCCTTGGGGAGGCTAGGGCTGGAAGGCAGCTTGGAGGCAGAGCCGAGGGCAGGAAGTGACTCAGCCGTGCTGCAAGCAGGCGAGTGAAGGCTTGATGCAACAGGGCTCCCAAGGGTGCTCCATGCAGCCTGGGTCACCCTGAAGGAACACTGGGACCTCTGCCCAGCTGCCTCCAGCTCTCCTCTTCCCCCTGCACCAGTTCTGCGGCAGTGCTGGTGGGTTTGGGAGCAGGGTGACAGGCTACAGGCAGGCAGCAGTGGGAGGGAGTATGGAGAAGCCCCCACAGCACCCCTGGGAGCTTGCCCCCCACCCCTCAAGAACCAGGGTGCACAGTGACCATGTGCAGATCCACAGAAGTGGTGTCAGGAAACGTGGAATGAAAACACTTCCAGCATAACAGAGGGGCTGGAGCTGCTCCTCGGAGCAAGCAGCTGGTTTCCCTTTTAGGGTCGGCAGCAGGCAGAAACAATTTCATGCAGATTCCAGGACCCATAATGGTTCTGACAAACCAACAGGAACAAAAAGTGTTCTTCTCCTCTGCTGACCTTGGAGTGTTTTGAGGACCGTCTTTCAAAGCCATGTCCCTGGATGGTTTCATCCTTACATGGGGAATATCTGCCTGCCCCAGTGGGGTGGTGCTTTCTCTCCTGCCTGTCTGTTTAGGTGTGAACTGCAATTGCTTGTATTTGTGCTCAAGCAGCCCTGGGGAGGTGAGAACAGGCAGGGACCTGACAGACAGTCAGAAGCAGGTCTCTTCCTGTGTCCTGGAAAGATGAAGTGTTTCCCTAGGAATAGTCCCATGGGTTGCTTTAGGATGACTCTGTGGAGCAGCTGGTTGTGACCTGACAACAAACAACAAACTGGTGTGAAGTTACACGGGGTTATAGGTTCACCACACACACAAGGCTCCATGCTGAAGGAGGTCATTGTAGGAGGAACCATCTCAAAAGGCCAGTTAAACTCTTCAGTGATTGCGTGGATCAGGCCCTGGACTGTCTGTACTGCCTCCTTTGCATAACAAATCCCTGATTTATCGGTGCTAAAATTAATGTAATGATCTCCTGGGGCTGTTGCTAAGCCATGGCTGTGGACAATGACACCGGGGTGGTGTTGAGTGCATGTTACTCTCTAATTAGAAAGTGGACTTTGCTGTGCGTCCTTGACAAATTGCTGACCTTTCCCATACGTGAGGCTATTCTGAGCTCTGCTCCAGACTGATCAGATTTGCATCCTGGAGCATTTTGAATGTTATTTGTGAGTGGATCTCTTGTTCCCAAAGCTGTTTGTTCATGGGCACAGGAGAGGAACTGAACTTCCTTTGCTCCGTGAGCACAACTACATCTGTCAGAGGGAAAGAGTAGGCAGCTGGCAGGCATATATCTGTGTTTATTTTTGCCCTCCAACAGCTAGTGAGACAGCTGAGCAATACATCCAGCTCCACCATCCCCTTGTACAAGGGACCTCCTTTAGCAGGCCTTGTCTCCCCAGACCGCAGCCATCTGGCAATGGGCAAACACTCTATTTGCAACTGCAATCCCATCATTATAGGACAACACCTTGGTTAGCATTTGAAGGCGTTCCTGACATCAGCCCAGCACACCCAACACACAGCTGATATTTACAGGGTGGTGCAGACTGCAAAGGATGAGCACATGCTCATTAGCACAGCAGCGATGGCCTATATTGTATCTCTATATCTGAGCCTCGATTAAAAGATTTTTTCAATGCCTTTTAAAACTCTATCTCTTTCTTTCAAAAATGGAGGCAATTTCCAGGTTCATCATTATAATCACAGGAAGAATTGTGGACTTTAGTACTTTCTTTTACTCCATTTCTTTCGTTCCTCTTCCCGGTGTGCTCAGTCTCACAGTGCCGTATCTCAGGGACAAAGATGCTGCGTTTGCTTTGGCGCTGCCCAGGCTTTGACACCCCTGCTCAACTCCACATGTAAGACCAGAACAAAAGGAGCAAACAGCTTATCTAACACAAATAACCCTGAGCAAACTTCCTGGGCTTGTTCTCGTTCTTTGGAAAAGGCAGCACAAAGTCTGCTCCCGTGCGCGCTGCCCGCGGCCTGGGCCACGTGAGGCTCCCGGGCCTGGCGGTGCTGCAGCTGCAGCCTGGGGAGCAGCACCCAGCTCGCAGTGTGCAGCAGGCATGCAGAGACTTGGGGGGGAAACTGCTCGAAGGGGAAGCAAGCCTGGCTCCCTGCTTTAGGGTCCTCCTTGGTATCTCGTTCTTGGAGGGTTGATGTTTTTCGCCTCCTCTTCTGACAGTGTCAGGGCAGTGGTGCTCAGGAGGCTTGGTCGTTCTCACTGGTAAAACCTCAGCCTTCTCCATTTAGGGTGTTTTTTCTTCCTTTGTGTTTTCTGATGTCCTCTGAGCCCATATTACTAGACCACTGAGAATCGTGGAAGCTCCCTGCTCTGGCAGTGCCTTAGCTCCCAGGGCAGGGAGCTCATTAGCCGTCCTTTTATTACAGACACACCTTGGAAAGTTCCCTTCACCAGGGCTGGGAGGAGGAGGAGGAGGGTTGGAAATTTCATTTCATTCTTTGCCAGAGAGAAAGGTCCCAGGTAGCTTCAGGGAGCAAAGGCAAGTGTGGTGGCAGAGGAGGCAGCAGTGGGTGAGAAGCAGCCAGGAGCTGTGTGGAGGCCAGGGGAGCTTCTACCCGGTCATGGCAGCAACTCAGGGGTGCCCCAGAGGGAAGGGACACTGAGGGGGCCAACGTGAGCTGGGGCAGAGCTGGGGCAGCAGGTCCAGTTCAGCACCTTTTGGCAAACCACCCTGTGCCTGCCCTGCCTCCAGTAACAGACTGGACAGTGCCTGCTGGTCAGGGTTGTGGGGCAGTGGCCCCAGCCTGTGCTGCCCACAGGGACAGGCCATGGAGCTGCCCGGCCGGGCTGGAGGGCACGGAGCAGGCAGCAGCTGGTAATGGGTGGCTGAAAAGGAACTTTGTTCCCCCTCCGTTGGTCACGTAGCCATGTGGGAACACTGGATTTATTCTCCAGCAGCCCTATCGGCACATACCAGGCTTGACAACAGCTGGGAGCTGTGTGGCTTGGCCAAGAATAGCCCTGGGGAGCTCAGGGCCGTGAGTCAGAGCTGTCTGGATCAGCTCCTGCCCTGGAGCTGCCTCCCAGCCTACGGTGGTGGGGAGGGGGCACAGGGACTGGCAGGGAGCTCCCTGCCCCTTAAATGCGGAACTGCAGATTGAGCTGTAATTGCTCTTTCTGAAGTGGGTGGGTTCATGAAGAACACTGCAGTGGGTGCTCTGCAGCTGACGGCTCCAGTGTAACTCAGTGGGCTTGTCTACACTTGACAGCAACCTGGGTTAAAGAAGGGTGTGATTTTGCAAGTGGAAAACTCCATGTTTAGGAATAACCAGGTTAAACTAAACAGGAGGAAGGTACTCTTGTTCTGGAGTTAGTACTCCAAAGAAAGCAAAATAGTTCCACACACCTGTTGTCTGTGAAGGAGATAAGGGGCAGGGAGAGATGTCAGGTCTCCTTTGTGCCAAGCCCCAACACCTGTACAGCTTGTGGAATGCCCACCTGCCCCTACAGTTTCTCCCTGGAGAGTGTTTGTAGTTGGAGCAACGTGTGCAGAACAGTTTGCTGGGACAAGGCTGCACAGCCAGGCACAGCGCAGAATGCCTGACTCCTGCTTCCCTATGGAGCAGCTGCTGTAAAGCTCTGGAGAAGTTCCAGGGTTTGAGCTGCTGGCAGCCCCTCAGGCAGAGCTCAGAGCCATCAGGAGGCATCCTGCCATGGACCATGCTGAGGGCTGAGCGTGGGTCTCCGAAGGGCAGCTGGGCAGACAGATCTCCCTTAGGGTGCCTGGCTCTCAGACGTGGCAGTGGACACGCAACCACGTGGCATATGCATGGTCTTGGTGCCAAATCAAAACTTTTCGTGCAAGAAATTTCTCCCTTTTTGTCCTTATTTACACTTCACTTCCCAGGCAGGTAGCAAAGAGTGAGTAGCTTAGCTGCATGCTGACATGGCTGGGTTTTCTGAGAGGTGCCGATGTGCTCCAGCTGTGAACTGGAGTATAAACCTGAAGCAAGGTTCATTGCAGGCCCTGATGTCTGCAGGCTCTTTGGGAAGCGCGTGCAGCACCAGAGCAGGAGCACAGCAAGGGTCTGTCCCCTGTGCTGGAGGCAGCTCAGCGCAGGGACTCGGGTCCTTGCCCTCTGGAGGTGGCAGGGTTGCACAGGGACACCTCAGGCAGTGTCAGCTGATACTGAGCCGCTCCTGCTCCCATCTCAGCAGGTGAAGGAGCGCCTCAGACCGGCACCATGACCGAGTGCTTCGACTGTGACAACTGCAAGGAGTCCTTGTACGGGCGCAAGTACATCCAGATGGACAACGGCCCGTACTGCATCCCCTGCTACGACGCGCACTTCGCCAACACCTGCGACGAGTGCAAGGAGCTGATCGGCCACGACTGCAGGGTGAGTAGGGGCCCTGCAGACAAACAGGTCAGGTCCTGGTGCCCTCAGCCCCCTCCTCATGCTGGCTGTACTCCCAGGAGCTGTACTACGAGGATCGCCATTACCACGAGCACTGCTTCCGTTGCTTCCGCTGCGACCGCTCCCTGGCTGACGAGCCGTTCACCTGCCAGGGCGAGGAGCTGCTGTGCAACGACTGCTACTGCAGCGAGTTCTCCTCCAAGTGCATCGCCTGTGAGAAGACCGTCATGCCAGGTAGGAGCGGGGGCACTCGAGCACTGTGCTTTGTTCCTGGTCCCATGGTGTCAGCTGGGGCTGCAGGGCCAGCATGAGAGCAGCATGGAAGAGAGTTGGATCTCTGTTCTGCTGCCCTCCTGTCACTGCACAGAGAGGGCTGGGTCCTTTGCTTGTCCTTTACTACTCCTGCCCTCCTGTCATTGCACAGAGAGGGCTGGGTCCTTTGCTTGTCCAGCAAGACAGCATGATCCAAGCTGTGATCACCACAGCAGCCCCATCCATGTGTTCCCCTTTTTTATGGGGAAGTGAAGGAGAAGGAGATAACAAAGGGTTTCCTGGGCATTTTCTGCTGTGTGCTGACAAGAAGAGACAGAATGACTGAAGGTGTGTGAGCATTTCTGGAGATGGCCTGAGGCAAAGGTGTATGTGTCTTTGCTTGGCTATTTTGGCACCATCTTCAGATGTAGGTTACATCAGGCATCTCTGCCATGGCCTTTGTGCCAGTGCTGGGGACGTGTTCCTGCAGCCCTCGCCCTGTGGCAGGTTGTGGCTGGGGGCTGGGCCTGGGGCCACCTCTCCAGCTGCCCGTGGTCCTGAACTGCCACGGGGCAGGGGAGCACAGTTCATCCTGCCCAGCCCCCCGTGTCCCCTGTGTGCGCGTGTGCTGCTCCCCCGTCACTGCAGGGCTCTCTCCGCAGGCTCCCGTAAGCTGGAGTACAACGGACAGACCTGGCACGAGCACTGCTTCATATGCAGCAGCTGCCAGCAGCCCATCGGCTCACGGTCCTTCATCCCAGACAAGAAGGATTATTACTGTGTCCCCTGTTACGAGAGCAAGTTTGCTCCTCGCTGCACTCGATGCAAAAAGGTACGTGTGGCCTGACAGCCCAGAGCCCCCCGCTCTGATCCAGGGACAGGGAACTCCCTGCTCCCCCCTGAGCCCTACCAGAGGAGGGTTCAGGTGCCAGCAGCCCAGCTGGGCTGTTTCCCTGTGCCTGTGTGTCACCAGCACGTGCTCTCTTCTGCAGACCCTGACCAAGGGAGGAGTGACCTACCGGGACGAGCCCTGGCACAAGGAGTGCTTTGTCTGCACGGGCTGCAAGACGCCCTTGGCTGGGCAGCAGTTCACCTCCCAGGATGACAACCCCTACTGCATCAAGTGCTTTGGGAACCTCTATGCCAAGAAGTGCAGTGCCTGCACAAAGCCCATCACAGGTGAGCAGAGCAGCTCTCCAAGGAAGCCCATGAGGGAGGAGGTCTTTGATGCAGTGGTCCTGGGGCCAATTCTGTCCCTTCATCTGCATCTTTCAAAGTGACAAACTGTGTCCCGTGGGAGGAATTGCCTCTACCCACAGGTAAAGGCTCCAAAGTGACCCCTCAAAGCATGACCTCATGTCTCCAGCTTGCCTTTTTTGATACTGACTGCCATGTCCTGTGAAAAGGTTGCTCAGGGATAGGGAAAGCCAGGGACTTTCAGCCATACCTAGAGCGGCACCTGATGCAGGGGAGGCTGGACCTGCTGTACCTGCCTAAGGCAGAGGAAGTAAGGGATCCTCTTCTGCAGAACCCTCTAAGAGAGTCTGGCCTCCTTTCTGCCCTCCCCCACTTGATCTTCCCCCTTGCAACTCCCAGTCTCTTGCTGCTGGGAAGGCAGGAGAAGCCGTGAATCAGCTGGTGACTCACAGGATGATTCTGGCTGAGGGCAGCTCTCAGGCACCCACTTCCCCTCTGGTCCTTATCAGTTTGTTGCAGTCCTGGGGAGAAGAGGGTCACAACCCACCAGTCCAACAGCTGCCAGCAGAGAAAGGAAGCTCCTGTGGAGCCTCTGCAGGAGCCCAGGCCTGAGCTGGTGGCAGGATAGCTCTTCCCAGGATTCCAGTAGCACAGTCCTCCTTCATCCACTGTGATGGTGCAGCTCTGCTCCCTGCTCCTCCTAGGGGAGAGAATGGTGATTCTGGTCCACATATGTCAACCCTGCAGAGTCTGCTCTGAAGCCATTTCAGTGCTCTTCCCCCACAAGAGTGGGGATTTGCATTTCAGATGGGTTTGATCCTGCAGGGTGTTTTGGGTGCCACCACCAGCGCTGCGTGTGAAGACCTGACCTGGAGACGAGCAGGCCGGGGCTCTGTCCGTGCAGGAAGCTCAGCCCAGTTTCCCCAGAGACTCTGACACTGCTCTCTGTCCCTCCTGCAGGCTTTGGTGGTGGCAAATACGTCTCCTTTGAGGACCGTCACTGGCACCACAACTGCTTCAACTGTGCGCGCTGCAGCACTTCCCTGGTGGGGAAAGGCTTCATCCCCGACAACGACGAGATCCTGTGCCGCGACTGCAGCAGCGACCTATGAGCCCCTGGGGGCACCGCGGGCCAGGGCCTTCCTCTGCTCTTCAGGGCCTTTCTCTGCTCCTCAGGGCCTGCCTCTGCTCTTCAGGGCCTTTGTGCCAGATCCCCCAGCAGCATTTCAGGGGCAGAGCACAAGGCACGGGAGAGGGGGGCTGACCCCGAACCGCGGTGTGTTCAGGGGGTTGCTGTGCCCCCTCCCTGAAGGCTAGAGTACGCTGTGCCATGGCTCTGTGCAGAGTCAAAGCTAAATAAAGCTGAAAAAGATGCTTCAAGACCCCCCCATTATTTACTCTTTCTTTTTGCTTCCAGTCTGACCAGGCACGAGCTGAGCCCAGGGCCCCAGCTGAGCAAAGGGCAGCAGCAGCTTCAGCGCCGGGCTGCCGGGTCTGCATGCTGGCAGCTTGTATTCCCCCCAGCACACTGCTGGCTTTTCTTTGGCCCCATGTGCTTCCCTTGCTCTGTGTGACACAAGGCAGTGGCTCGGTGCCATGCAGCTTGGCCATGCTGGCCTGTCACAGCTGGCTTTGCACAGCCTTTCCATGCTCACAGCTGGCCTAGGCATGAAGGGAACTCTTCTGTTCTGGAGGTTTGGGGACACCAGGCTGGAGTGTGGCCAGGAGAAGAGCATGTGTCCTGCCAGATGGGATCCACCTCTGGAATTCTGTCGCACCTCACTGTTTGCAGGTCAGACCTTTTGCTCAGCACCCCCATGGAGCTGCTCTCTTAGCTGTGAATGAGGAATTCAAGTCACAGGTACGGGGTGTTTTGCCCACCCACACCTCCCTACCCTATTCCCATCCACCTGGGTCATGACCTCCCATGGCTGTGGTGGCTGAGCTGGAGCTGGGAGTGCTGGCCTGCTCAGACCATCAGGCTGACCCCCAGAGAAGGGTGTGCTGAAGGCCAAGGGCACTCAGGGCTTTATTCCTGCTCCATCCCTCTCCTGAGGATCCATGGGATGGGCACTGCCATATGGAGCTCAGCTGCCAGTGGTTCTGGGAACACCAGAGACCCGGTAATTCAGGGAAGGGAGCGTTGCCCACAGACTGGGGAGCTGCTGGGTGTGCTGGAAGGGAGGGTCTGCAGGAGCACAGGGCTCCAGCATGCAGAGCAGCTGTGGGGGAAGCAGGATGTCCACAACCTGCTTCTCCAGGGCTGCCTGTGTTCCCCAGGGTCAGGCAGGGAGTGGTGTCTCCCTCCAGCCACACTCATCCCTCACTGTGTCCCAAACAAGAAGCAAAGCAAAGATGGCACCTGAGGGGAGCACTCTGCATTGCCCAGACCCCTGTGTTGGCCCTAACTGTGCAAAATAGGGTATCTGAGCCATCCCAGACTCATACGAGGCCTTGGGCCATCCTTGTCCAATGGCTGAGCTGGCCCTGGGCCCTTCTGCAGTGGGATGCTCACGCCTGCCTTGTCTCTACATCCTTCTGCTTCTGTCTCACTGGGGCGCTTATGCCGACCCTGCTTTCCTGCTTAGTCAGCCACGTGCTTTTCTGAAAACCTGTTCTTGTGGGGTTTTTCCCTTTTGTACTCGTTTGTCATGAATAGCCATCATTTTGTACACAACTACAGGATGAAGGGGCTAGCCCCCCCACCCAGGCTTCACTTAGGAACAGAAAATGTTATGCATGTTGAAGTGTTATTACTCTGTATTCAGATCCTTGTTGAATCCTTGTTTGGAAGCTTTGATGCCAGCAAAACAGAGTTTGTGTGTTTGCTATTATGAGGAGCTTGGAGCCATCTCCAGAAGGAATTGTCCTAAACCTCAGCGTCCTCTGTATTTCCTACAGCTTTATACAATAAACCATTTTAGTGACACTTGCTCTCCTGTGTCTCTTGAACAGAAGGGACAGGGCAGAGCACTGAGTTGGTGCTGGGCTCTGCTCAGCCATGTCTCACCCCAGTCCCATTCTGGGGAAGGCTGATGTGCACAGTGCTCGTGCCTCCCTTCCCAAACCACAGCCTGGCTTCAGCTCTGCTGGTCCTGGGCTTATGGCAGAGGAAGAGCAGCTCCCTCCTGCTGCTGTGGGGCTGCAGAGGGTTCCTGGGGCGGGGAGTGCCCATCAGTGTGTGCAAGCAGACAGCTCTGCAGGAGCGGGGGTGCCCATGTGTGTGTGCAAGCAGACAGCTCTGCAGGAGCGGGGGTGCCCCTGTGTGTGTGTGCAAGCAGACAGCTCTGCAGGAGCAGGGGTGCCACTGTGTGTGTGTGCAAGCAGATAGCTCTGCAGGAGCGGGGGTGCCCCTGTGTGTGTGCAAGCAGACAGCTCTGCAGGAGGGGGGGTGCCCGTGTGTGTGTGCAAGCAGACAGCTCTGCAGGAGCAGGGGTGCCCATGTGTGTGTGCAAGCAGACAGCTCTGCAGGAGTGGGGGTGCCCATCAGTGTGTGCAAGCAGACAGCTCTGCAGGAGCGGGGGTGCCCATCAGTGTGTGCNGGGGGTGCCCATCAGTGTGTGCAAGCAGACAGCTCTGCAGGAGCGGGGCAGCGCTCCGGGGCTGCGGGCTGGCTGCAGTGCTGCAGTGCTGCAGCTGTGCAGCTGTGCAGCCCGGCCTCCCCGCCCTGCCGTGAGCGCTGCCCGGCCCCGGGCCGGCCTTCGAGGGGCTCGGGGGCTCGGTGGCTGCAGCCTCCAGCAGGGTATGCGCGGTGCCCCGGCAGCCTTCCCTGAAGCGCTGCGTGCTCATTACTCTCGTTTATCAGCCGGGGAGCCATTTATTCACTAACATCTGCAACTATTTTCCACAGAGCCTTTACATTTACCAACAGCTGCCGTGACTTCCTCTGGGCTGGCCTGCTGCAGCTCTGGCAGGCCGCTCCGGCCCCCCGGCACAGCGGCTGCTCCCGTGGGTGCTGCTCCCGTGGGTGCTGCTCCGGTGGCAGGACGGGCACAGCCCATGGGGTCCCTCTGTGCAGGACCATGGCACTGGCTCGGCGTGTGCACATTCCTGGCTGCTTCAAAAGCTCCTGCTCTGGCAGCTGATGGAGTTTTTCTGGCATGATTTTTGTTGCTGCCCTGTGATCCGGGCTGGGCTCTGGTGCTGTTCTTGGAGGGTGAGCAAGAGACTCCAGCCCGGAGGTTCCCAGCTGAGCCTGTCCTCCAGCGGCAGCACCACAACCCAGGCTTTCTGCAGTGCCATTTCCAGGGATTAACCACAAAAGGTTTCTGCACAAAGGGCCCCCAGGCTCCTCTTTCAGTCAGCCTCCAGAGCCTCACGTTTTTAGCCAAAAAAGGAAATGACCCAGCTGCACGTAGCACTGGAACATCTGGATTTTATCCCTGTCATGAATGGGTCATGGCTGTGCACGGCCCAGCGCCTGATTTACAGGAGGGGGAGGGTGATGTCATGCACAAATATCCCCCGAGACTCCGGAGTGTGGGTCTGAAACAGTCATGGAAATTTTATTAAGCACAAGGAGCAGCGTGAGGGGGGTCAGGCCCGGTTGTTGTGCTGGTGAGGCAGGAGTGGGGAAGCTGCTGAGGACACGGGGCAGCACTGGGGGGGTAGAAAGAGGCCCTGGCATTGACCCAATCTGCCCGAGCTGTGCTCTCCTGCACTGCTGTGGACCAGGGACAGCGTTTGCAGCCCCGATGGGCAGAGCCAGGTCCAAGCCACCGCCTCGGGAGCCCTGTGCAGGGCCAGGAGTTGGACTTTGCTGATCCTCGTGGGTCCTCTCCAGCTCAGGATATTCTGTGATTCTGCAGATTTCAGCTCCCAGCCCCTGAGGGGCTGAGCTGCTGCCCCAGAACGAAACAGCACCTCCTGGACCAACCTCCCCCCAGGTGCATTTGTGGGGTGAGGAGGAGGAAGGTCACACAAGGGCTGGTCTTGTCCCACCTCGACCCTCCTGATGCCAGCAGCCCAAAATAAAGAGGCCATGTGGCTGGATGGGACATTGCTGGGTTTCAACTCCTTCCCTTTCCAGGGATGAAGTTTCATGCAAAGGGAAATGGAAGAACACTAAGTTCAGAATCTTATCTCTGTTTTTATTTTTAGACAGGTCTTCAGAAAGAAAAGTGATGTACTTTGGGGCAGCCTATTAGTGCAAGGGAGTAATTAAAGACAATATTCTTACCTGCAGCATCATCCTCTCTTCAGTGAACTATCATCTTTGTCTGCCATTAATTAAGAAAATTTTTTTCCTTGCTTTTGGCTTAGAGTAATTTATCGTGCATGGCAAAAAAAATACGAATAGTTTATTAGTGAGTTAAAAATTTAATTACAGCTTTACATTTGGCAAAGTGGGGGCAAGGCACGGGTATGATCTGTACTTGGATTTAGGGTGGATCTGAAGAAGGCAATTGAAACCCAAGTGGAATGTTGGAGCCGGCGGCATCCGTGGGAGGACTCGCACCGCGATCGCGCTGCTGAAAGCACCGGGGCACCGCACCGGGGAGCCGCGGATGGGTCCCAGCTCGGCCGGGGCTCGGCACCGGGTGAGGCTGCGGCAGCCAGGCCGCCCCAGAGAGGCCCCTGCGCCGCCAGGCTGGGGCAGCCGCGGCCGCAAATCCACACGGGCACCGCGGGCCCCTCAGTGCCACCAAGCACCGCGCTGGGACCCCGCGCTGGGACACCGCGCTGGGACAGGGCCCCGCGCTGGGACACCGCGCTGGGACACGGCCCCGCGCTGGGACACCGCGCTCGGCCAGGGCCCCGCGCTGGGACACGGCCCCGCGGCTGAGGGGCC
>VZRZ01006179.1:238063-250566 GCA_013398175.1 Climacteris rufus | reverse complement strand
GGGCTCCGGTGATTGCCCTCCCGGGGCTCCGGTGACTCTGCCCTCCGGGGCTCCGGTGGCTCTGCCCTCCGGGGCTCCGGTGGCTCTGCCCGCCCGGGCTCCGGTGATTGCCCTCCGGGGCTCCGGTGGCTCTGCTCTCCGGGGCTCCGGTGGCTCTGCCCTCCGGGGCTCCGGTGGCTCTGCCCGCCGGGGCTCCGGTGGCTCTGCCGGGGCGGCTCCGCCGGGCCGACCGCGCTCTCCCGGCTCCTCCCCCGCGGGCCCCGCCGGTGCTCGGCGCCGTTTGCCGCTTCGCAGAGCGCCCGTGTGAAGATTGAGAGCTGAAGCGGTTCCTGCAGTCAGCGTGCGATTCAAACCCGAATGTTGCCGCTTCTGCTGCTGCGTTTAGGCTGCGCTCCTCTCGTTGCACGCAGGCTAACTTAATTCTCACCTTTGGAAGCATGAATCCTGCTTTATCCAGGAGTTATGATACATTTTCCTGCTGTAGAACAGTTCTATAATGTCACTGCACATTTTTAACGTGAATGCCTTTATTACTGCTTAAATCTCATTTAACTGCAAATCCTGTGCAACTGAGACCTCCTCTAATCTCTGCATGTAGCTCTGTATTTCTGTGCTCAGTTCAATTACTGAACAAGGTCATTATTCCACTTCAGAGTGCTACCATATAGATCCCTCTGGCTACAGAAATCTGTGGCTAGATAGAAATTTATCTAAAGGAAACAGCCCTTTTCCAAGGCTAATCTCTTAGGAGAATCCTACCTAAGCTGATTTCCACCCAGGAGGTTAGAATGCAAGGTGTGATGTATGACTCTGATCTTTGGATCATGTAGCAGTTGTGTCAGCAGCAGGCCCACGTCCTTCCATTCTGCAGTGATGCCTTCTGCATACTGGAGAGTGGCATGGTCCCCTGGTGGTAATAAATCACAGAAGGAACCATTGTCCACTGAGGTGAAGGTTCAAGTTGGTTCCTGCCACTCACTCTCAAGGGATGATGTTGCATGGTCATTATTGGGAGAGCTTGCAGAGGTCCAGGGAGTAGAAATTGAGTTCTCAGTGCCCATGGAGAAATTGCTATGCCCCCTCTGCCCAGGCCCACGCTGCTCAGTGCATCTTTGTGTGCTCCTGGCCAATTCTGCTTGACTTGAGCGCTGTGATCTGCAGTGAGGTTTGGGTCACATGCTCTGCTGTGCCCAAGCTCTGATAAATCCTCTTACACAGTCTATTCTCAGAGGGCTCTTGGGCAGAAGAGGTTTTCCAGGCTGAGAACTCAGCCACTTCTTGCCAGCTGGTTTGTATCCCCAGGGCCTGGGTGAAGTACTACAAGTTCTATTTTTGTTTTGTGCTCTTGTTCTGCAGAATGTTCTGTGACAGCAATAACATCTTAATTTTTTCTGGGTTGTGTTCACTGAAGGAGAAGCTCAGCTGAATGCCTAGAACTCGACAATCTTAACAATTTCTATGTCATCATTAGATTTGTGTGCTAAGGAGCATGATTTTAAGATTGCTGGTTTTGCATCTTAAACACAGAGACCTCCCCCAGAACCCTCTTTTTTAACTGTTATTTTGCTACTTGTAGGAGCAGAATGTTGTAACTGAAACAAAATGCTGAAAGACTGGTCAAATTTTGCTAAAGGTAGCGTGATGTGTTTAGTGTTACAACTGTGGTTAGTTAGATTTGTGTGGTAGTAGCCCCATTACTGTGTTAGGACTGTGCAGTTTGTGTTGAGGCAGATGTTTCTGCTGAGGTTCAGTGGCTCCAGGTTGTGAGCCTGTACTGCCCAGCCTCGAGGGGGGAGACACCTGTGCCTTGCTGGGTATTTGCAGATGGGTAGAAGCCCTTTAAATGCTGCTGTGGGGTTTGTTTGTTTGTTTCCCTTAATTTTTTTCCTTTCTTTTCCTGTCTTGCTTCAGAAAGGAAAAATCTGCTATTAACATGCATTTTTCAGATTCCCAGGGGTAAGGCCCTGTGGATTTTGTGCTGCTAAGTCCTGCTTAAGCTTAACTGGAAGGGAGAGCCAGCAGCAAGTGCTCCCACAGCAGACAGTGGTTCTTCTGCTCTGTGATTCCTGTCAGTTCTTCCTCTGTAGGGGAAGCTGCATCATCCCAGAACAGTTGGGTCAAAGTAAACTAAATCTGTCAGATAGCTGAAAGAGAAACTGTGGGGCACTTTGTTTTTCCACACAAATCTAAATTACATTCTGCCCACGGTTTTTTGCCAGTGTTTACATAGGCGTGTTGATAAATTGAAGAACACTTTGTGTTTAAAGTGAAACTTTTTGGTTGTTTTTTTTTCTTTTTTTTATTCCAGAAGTGGTTGGCTCTGAAGGTGTCAGACAGAATGGAAAGAAGGCTGCAGTCAGTCAGAGCTGCAGCCATGACAGCACTGATAGAAGCAGTCCCAGGTACAGCAGCTCTGTGTGTGCAGGTTGGGTGCTGCAGCTGAAGGGAGCTGTGCACGTCAACTCCTTGGGGAAACTCGAGGGAGGAGCAACAGTGGTGGACACATTTCTGTGCTGGCTTAGCTGTGCCTCCCTCCTCAGAGGGACACAGGCACAGTAAACACAGAGAACAGCAACATTCTGGGTCCTAGTGACTGCCTCGGGATGGAATGAACTGGACATGGCAAATGCTTGGTGCTTTGACATCTAGAGAAAGAAACAGAAAGTGCAGAGAGTTCTGTGAGCTTTCTCAGATTTGGGTTTCCTGGACACTGAGGGGGATGGGTGTCCCTGGTCCCTGGGTGAGCTCTGCACCCCTGGGTGAGCTCTGTACCCCGTGCTGCAGCAATCCTGTGGCCACATTATCAGTTCCATGTGCTGGTGGCTGTGGAGGGTCAGTGCACAGAGCTGGGGGGGTCCAGAGCAGAAGCTGGCAACTTTTTGAGATGAGAATCTGCTGATTCTAGTTAAGACAGAAAAAAGTTCAGCACAAGCATGCCATCAAAACGTTAGTGGAAATTTCATCCCACTCCCTCCGAGACAATCCTGCTAGTCCCCTGTTTGGGCATACTTTGGCTGATTAGTGGCACAGGACCTGCTAGCATTGTTTATTTTGAATTGAGAGAGCTTTGGCTTAGGGCCACTGTGTTTCATAGATACACTCTTAAAATGTTGCAGTTTCATTTTCCAGTTCCCAGGACTCTGTGGACCCTGATGCATATCATTCAGAGTCTGTGTGCTGTCCTTGGCACTGCTAGGCAGGTTGCTGACATTAGGCTTGTACCATCCATTTGGTGGTGAGAACTCCTAAGCTGTGCTATTATTCCTGTTGCAAAATGAGTTTGCAGAGCCAGGAGACACAAAGTAAAACCACCTCTACCTCCACCCACTCTGGGCAGAGCTGGAAGATTTCCACCAGAAGGCTTTATAAACAAACACAGTTCTTCATTCTCTGGCTGAGGTCAGAAGGGCTGAGCAGAGGCAGTGGGAGATCAGATTTCCTTCCTTGCTCCAGGAAGGAGGGATGGTGTACAGGTTTTGTATCATTAACCAGGTGTAAGTAAGGCCTGCTCTGCATCAACAGGTTGCATCAGGATGGTGAAAACCATTTGTTATTTCAGTTAAATTGGTTTATTTTCTAGAGATCTCAGCATTGCTAAGGCATGCTCATTTCAGCCTTCTTGGCTTATCCCAAACATTATCTGTCTTTAGTGAACAGACAGAAAAATGTGAATTAAGGCCTTGGTGGCAGAAATATGCTAGTTAGGGCGTGTGGATAACCTGGGCTTCATCTGCAGTTTTGCTTTCATTTGCAGGCAAAACAAACTCAGGCCTGAAGTGAGAACTGAACAGGTTCGGGCCTCCCGCGTTATGGCCTCGAACAAGGCCTCGATCTTATCAGAACCCAAGTTTGGACTGAGAGACACCATTGTGAAATCTCAGCTTGTGCAAATGGAGGATTCCTACACACACATCCAGAACTACAGGTAATGATCATTCCTGAGAAGAACTTCCTTTTGTGGGTTGTAAGCACAGGCTGTCAGAATAACTCCTGTCCATTATTTCATCCCGTGTCCCCACAAGCAGGAAACTCTGTAGGAAAGTATGAGCCATACTTTCCAGAACAGCTTTCTTTCCACGTTGAGGCATGAGCAGAGCAGAATTTCATTCATGTCTCTGTCAACACTTGCCTCATGGTTCTTCTGGAGAAAGTGGCCTTTTTGAAATCACTTTTTTCTGTGCTTATTTTAGACAGTGTCAGGAAATGCATCAGCTCTGTGCACTCCAGCATTCTCACTCTCCATTTCTGCCCACTGCTTATCCATGTAGTTGCTCCAATAAGCTCATAAGAAAGAGCTTGAGTGAAATATATAATTAGGACCAAAACTTTGCTGTGTTTGAAATCAGTTTATGCATCTCATTCTGTGAATTTATAATTTCAAACTTCTACTGCACAGATAGTCTTATTTTTATTTTTTCTATAACACTTTGTGTATAACAATGTGTCCTTCTGTAAAATTCATCTGTAAATGTGCAGGTGCAATTAAGTCATTTTTAGGGATTTCAACTATCACATGGTTTATTTTTCCCTGGAAGCATGTTACTTATATGTGACATTATTTACCTGGTTAATAGGAATTCCAGGGCTCTGCAGTTGGCAGCTCTGGGATTCAGTCACTGTCTCTGCAGGGTTTTTGTTGGGACATACAATGTGAATGGTCAGTCACCCACGGAGAGCCTCCAGCCCTGGCTGAGGTGTGATGCTGAACCTCCAGACATTTACTGTGTGGGGTGAGTGTCTCTCCCTGGCCCATCCTCCCAAACCTGGGCTGTGCTGGCAGATCTGTCCCACAGAGAGTCCAGGACACCACAGGAATGCTGGCACTGCTGCAGGGCATTGCACAGCTCCGGGGTGGGTGTGTGCACAGCCAGAAAGGGCTGTTTGGTCTGGTAGGGTTTGGCCTCTCAGGGTTGCTAAATCCTTAATGCCATTTGATGCAATGCTGACAGTAATTTAGCTTTGCATTTAACATCCCTCTACAAACACCATAACTGAATTTGAGCTTTCAGTTATAAATTTAGTGAGTATAAATTAATTTAGTTCTTTCCCAGAGAAAGGGTTGGAGAGTTCATAAACAAGTGCATGCATCCATGGGTTCCTTCTTCTAACACAGTTTCCAGGAGCTTGATCTGACTAAAGAAGCCTTCTTTTTCAATGACACACCGAAGGAAGAAGAATGGTTTAAAGCTGTAACTGATAGTCTTCACCCAGATGCCAAATATGCAAAGGTAAATGTGCCTTTTGGGGAGGTTTGAGTGTGGAATAATTTTCTGCTTGGGCCTCTTTTCCCCTTGGTTTCTCTTGCTCTCAATGGCTGTGTCTTCCAGAGGCTCTGCAGGTTCTGTAGGCAGTGTTGCAGGGTGCTGAGGGGGGTTAGGATGGGAACCAGAGCCAAGCTTCCCCACATAAAGGGAGCTCCTGCTGTCTTGGGGAAGGAGAATAGGAAGTTTTGTAGCCTCTCCCATGTCTGTCTACAATGCATGGTGGAATGAGGTGTTTTAGTAGGAATACTGCTTGTATTTTAGCTCCTGCTCCATAGATCTGCTTCATTTCTTGTCTGTGTTGTTGAAGGGAAGCTCCTTCCATGAGTTTATGCCTCTACTGTAGCTCTTGTTTTGGGCTTCAACTTCCTTTGCTGATGTTGCTCCCTGCTCCTTCCTGCTGCTGGGGGCCTGTGCACTGTAAGCCCAGCTGGTGCACTGGGTGATCCTGGAATTCTCTTTTTGGTGCCCCCTGTTCTGGATGGGGGGTGATGTGCCTTCTCTCAGCAAACCCCTTCCACTGCAGCACTGAATGGACCAGCGTGTGTTTTTCAGGTGAAACTCGTGCGGCTGGTGGGGATCATGCTCCTGCTGTATGTGAAGGCAGACCTGGCTTTGAACATCTCTGAGGTGGAAGTGGAGACTGTGGGAACTGGAATCATGGGGAGGATGGTAAGAATGGCAACTGTGCATGAGAAGGGGTGAGATTTGGAAGAACTCCTCTCCTTGGATGCAGTGCTTGTGCCTCCAGCTAAGGGCTGTGGCTGCCTCTAGGAGCAGATAGCCCTATCCCTGTGCCAGCTCAGGGAATTGCCACGTGCTCACCAATGTTCAAAGCATCAATCACTGGTTAGGATTTTCAGCCTATTCTTTTCTCTGGAATCAAAGTCTTCTGGCTTGTCCACTTGCCACTGTGACTCATTTGTGGATTCACCTGTGGTTTAGAAGCTTCTGACCAATGTCTTCATCTTTGTCTTTCAGGGTAACAAGGGTGGTGTTGCCATCAGGTTTAAATTCCACAACACCAGCGTGTGCATTGTGAACTCTCACCTGGCAGCTCACACGGAGGAATACGAGCGGAGGAACCAGGACTTCAAGGACATCTGCTCTCGCATGCAGTTCTGCCAGGCAGACCCAAATCTGCCCCCCCTCACCATTGGCAAACACGAGTATGCTTCCCATGTGGCTGTGGCAGTCATGGCATGTGCAAGGGAGCGCCTTGTGCATGTGCTGGGGGCAAGGATGGGGGCCCAGAGATGTAAAGTGGAAGGGCCAGAAATGCTTTACCTGGCTTGGAGGGGGCTTACTCACACAGCTCTGACAGGTTGTTTGTTGTCTTGGTTTGTTCTCAAGCCTGGAGTGGGAATGGGGCAGGAATAAGCACTGACTGCCCCAACTGTGCAGTTCAGTCAGTGTGGAATAGCAACAGCACCAGTTGTTAAGGGATAGTGACATACATGCAGAACAGTGATTAATGATGGCCAAAACAGAAAAGGCAGCTTCTCTTTCAAGTTTTCCCTCTTGTCTCTGAGGCAAGCAGCTGTGGCTGCTTCCATCAGAGGGGCTGTGATGGGGAGAGCCCCAGGGCTGAGGAGCAGAGCTGCTGCTCTGGGACAGCTGCAGGCCTCACATTCTGCTGAATGTTCTCTCCCAGTGTCATCCTGTGGCTGGGGGACCTCAACTATCGGCTGGAGGAACTGGATGTGGCCAAAGTGAAGCAGCTGGTAGAGGAGAAAGCATTTCCAGAGCTTTGCCAGTATGACCAGGTACTGATGTCTCATCTACCTGCACATGGTGCTTGGTACAAACCTCCTGGGACTTCTCTGTGCTCAGTGTCTCCCTTTTAGCTCATATGGAAATTAGCTGGAGCTTATCTAAAATTAAAGTTCTCATCTTTCCTCTTTTTGCAGCTGAAGAGGCAAATGAAGGCAAATGCAGCCTTTGAAGGCTTCACAGAGGGAGAGATCTCTTTCCAGCCAACATACAAGTATGATGCTGGCTGTGATGACTGGGACACAAGGTACAGTGACTGTCTCAAATGTAATGCCACAATTGGCTGATGTTATCCCTGCAGGAAGTAAAAACAAGGCTAAAAAAATTGCAGGTCTAATGGCTGTAAATAGGAACAGTTCTGAGATTATTTCTGGTTCTCTCCCTTGGCTCCAACATTCATCTTCTGTTTACATCTATTTGCTTATTTATTTACATCTATTTATTTTTTTCTCCCATTGCTATTTGTTAGATATTCCTAATCTTTTTTTCCCAGTAATAATCCTATTAGGTTTCCTCTTAGTTAGAGGTGTACAAAGTTAAGGAATCCTTTTAGCTAGTTTAGTTCTTTTTTTGTTTGGTTTGTTGGGTTTTTTCCCAAAATTTTTGGGATCTCTATTTTGCTGATCTCTGAGACCTGCCAGGGTTGACATGGAGTCAACTGTACTGTTCTTCAAAAGCCTGTGAGAACCATCCTTCTTGTAAAGGATGAGCAGCTCCTCTGTTCTTAGCAAACCAGGAACTTCAGCTGCAAGTGCAGGCATGAAATCTGTGCAGCAGTCAGTGAAAAAAACAAATGCAAACTTTAAATGTAGAGCCCGAGTTTTTATGTTTCATGGCTCTTACAGTCAAAAACACCTGAGTGTTGCTTTGTATGTTAATTGTATCTTGCACCTTTGAAGAAGTAGGAAGTAAAGCATGAGCTAGAGATACCTCATAGCAGACACTCAAACTTTTTATATCTATGCAGAGAAACTTAAAAATACCACTCTGACAGAGACTGAGCCCCAGGCCATGGCAGGAAACCCTGATTTCTGGGTGAGCGGTGTTCTGCCCTGTGTTGTTACTGCAGCTGTGCCTGGAAATGGTGACTTTTCCCTGTTTTAGTGAGAAGTGTCGTGTTCCAGCGTGGTGTGACCGGATCCTCTGGAAAGGGCAGAACATTGCCCAGCTGAGCTATCGCAGCCACATGGCTCTGAAGCTCAGTGACCACAAGCCAGTGAGCTCCGTGTTTGATATTGGGGTAAGTATGGCAGTGCTGAAGGAAGGGACTCTGCTGATTTCCCTCTCCTGCTTTTATGGCATCTGCAGAAAAGAATGGCTTGAGAGGTGGGCTGGATCAGATACAGAGATGAGATTGGTGGTCATAGTAAGCAAGGGCTGTGTAAATGATACTCCAGTTAAGCAGGACAAGGCCTGGATATCTCTCAGTGTTCTTTGGGAACACAGTAGTGTGTTGTCAGACTTTTTTTTTCTGAGAAAAAAAAAAAGGTTGATCTAGTACTGACTGAGCAACTTTTGCTAATTCTGGCAAGGTCCTTTACTGTTGCATCATGAGAAGATCTTGGAGATTAGTGCTCCCAGTGGCTCTGCCCACTACCTGTGTTGTGTAGTCCAGCGTGCTGCTGAAATCAAACCACTTCCCCCGTTTGCAGCTGTGCTCCAGCTGTCCTGCAGAGGCACAGCAGATGCCAGCTGGTGCAGTGTGTGTCCTTTGCAGGTGAAGGTTGTGAACGAGGAGCTCTATCGAAAAGCCTTTGAGGAAATCGTGCGCTCCCTGGACAAGCTGGAGAACGCCAACATCCCCTCGGTGACGCTGTCCCGCAGAGAGGTAGGGCCTTGTGCCAGCACTCCCTGAAGGAACCCAGCAGCAGAAGGGGGATTCTAGACCCTGGGCTCTGGCTCCAAAAAGTAGACTATTTTGACATCCAGCTGCTCTCTGTTTACAAGCCCCAGGAATCTTTGTTCCTGTTTAGATGCCGGTGAATTTCACGCACAGCCCAAGGCTGAAGTGCAGGGTGTGGCGTTCCCTGAGGTGGGAAGAGAGAAAGTAAAAAGGTGACTTGTGACCCTTGCTCTGACTTATGCTTTCAAACATAAAATGCAAAGTCTGAAAGATTTGGAGAAGGTCACAAACCAGCATTTGCTTTGTGTGTTGGGACTATAAAGATAAGCCCAGGAGACATTTGAGGCTACAGCTCTCTCATTCTCAATTTTATTGTAGTTATTTGAGGGGAGAGTTTGTTTTAAAGGGTCCACTGACACAAAGGACTTTGGCATTCAGAGTAAGCACGTGTGATCCTATGCAGTCCTGGAAGAGATGGGATGTGGGAGCAAAGGGTTAATTTAGTTTTCTTGCTGCTTAATAATTAACCCATAGGACAGAAATTGCTGCTGGGGCTCAGCAAGGTGGAATGAGCTGATGATGTTGACTGACATTTGTTTCTAGATCCATTTTGAGGATGTTAAATACATGCAGCTGCAGGTAGAGAGGTTTACAATCCACAATGGCCAAGTGCCCTGCCAGTTCGAATTCATCAGCAAACCAGATGAGGACACCTACTGCAAGGAGTGGCTGATTGCTAATCCCTCTAAGGGCTTCTTGCTCTCAGGTGAGCTCCTCCTTGTTCACCTCACATTAATGAGCTGATGTTGTCCCCTCCTGGCTTAGTTCCCTCTGTGCTTCTGAGAGCATTGTGCCTGTTTGCAGGCTTTGGTTTAATACTGGTTGTAACTGAGTCTGGGTTTTTTATCATCTTCTGGCAGATGCTGAGATCACAGTTGAGCTGGAGGTGTTTGTTAATAAATCGACAGCTACTCGCTTAAACTCTGGAGAGGAAAAACTTGAAGATATCTTGGTCTTACACCTTACCAGGGGGAAGGATTATTTTCTGTCTGTAACAGGCAACTATTTGCCAAGTTGCTTTGGGTCTCCCATCCATACTCTGTGTTACATGAGGGAACCAATCCAGGACATGTCAGCAGAATCCATTCGGAGACTTGTGAGTTAAAGACAAGATTCCCTTCCAAACACACAAGAGCCATTAAAACTAGATGCTAAGGCCTTTCTGCTTTTATTAAGAATTCTCAGCTCTCAGGTGTAAACTTTGTGAAGTATTTTTGCTGAGCTGAATAAGAACTTGGCTAGCTGCCTTTTGTTTGTCTCCCCCTCCTCCCCACACTGCCCTCCCTCAGACCCTGATGCCAGTAGACATGAGTGATGATCCTGCCCAAGATGAAAAGCCTATGGACATCCCCAAAGAGCTGTGGATGATGGTGAATCACTTGAATCGCAACGCTTCCCAGCAGGTTGGCACTGGAAACACAAAATGAGTTGTTTGCATTAAGTTAAGTTTTGAAGAAGATACTGTTAACAGCAATCTCTGTGAGCTGTGGGTGTTTGGCCAAAGGCAATGGGAGATAAGTGATCCTGGTGCCCTGGGTTGCTCTGTTTGGTGCTGGTGACTGTGTCTGTGTGTCAGGCATCTCACTGGACTCACTGGAGTGCCACAGCCTTCCTAGAGCTGCTTGTGCTGATACTGGGGTGATAACCACCAATTTGGAGAGACTTTCCTGGCAGATTAGAAGGACACTGCTCTATTTACCCAAAAGTCTTCTGTTTAACTGGGAGTGATGAAGGGTTGTCTTTGCAGGAGGACCTGTTCCAGCAGCCAGGCCTCAGATCTGAATTTGAGCAAATTAGAGACTGTCTGGACACAGGAATGTATGACACCTTCTGTATCCTTTCAGACTGACATCCAGGAAGGCTCACTGTGCCATAGTGACCAAAACTGAGAGGTTTTTAAGTTGCTGTCTCTTCTCCTGGGGTAACTGAGCTCTGCAGTTCCTGGTGGCTCTGTGCCCTCACTCCAAAAGCCTCCACTGAGTCCTGGCAATGCCAGTGAATTGCACAAGTGTCCAACTGCCAACAGCTCCTGTGGAGCCCAGGGGATTAACCCAAAGCTGTGAGCTGTGGGTGGAGTTCTGGGACACCTAACCAAAGGTTCCTTTGTATTTCAGCAGAAATAGGACCAGCCTAGATCTTACTGTGCTCTTCCTTAACTGTGTTTGGATCAGTGGGCAGCAACCACTCAGTGGCAGAGGCCCTGCTGCTCTTCCTGGAGAGCCTGCCCGAGCCAGTCATCTGCTCCAGGTTCTACAGCTCCTGTCTGGAGAGCACCAGCAGCTACGGGCTGAGCTGCCAGGTATCGCCAGCTGCTGTGAGGGACCGGCTCCAATTCCAGAGGGAGGGAGGCAAACTGTCCTCTGCCACACCAGTCACAGGGCTTTGCCCTCAGAAAGTTAATCCTCTGGTAACAGAAAGGGTCTGGAAGTGCTGCTTCTGGGTTCTGAAGAGCTGTTGGCATCTGCAGAAGGGGATGTTGGGAGCAGCTGGGAGCTGTGGCTGTGTCTGCAATATAAATGTTGGGGTTTTCCCTCCTCAGATTATCTCGGACCTGCCAGCGTGCCATAAAAACGTATTTAAATATCTGATGGCATTTCTACGAGAACTACTGAAGAATTCGGGGAAAAACCATTTGGATGTGAATATTCTTGGTAAGGCAAGCAAAACAGCCTCTCTGTTCAGAGGGGCTGCATAATTAGGGCAACAAAACACTTCACACCCGAGTGCAGTCGTGGCTTGTACTGCTTTGAACCTTTTATTATAAGTGAACAGTCCATAGAAAAGCAGGAGCCTGGGAAAGTGACTGAGAGGTGTGGGGATCACCAGCTTTATCCTCCCCCATTCCGAAGGCAGGCGCTCTTTCCTGGGTGTGGGGTTGGTGGAATTGCCCTCCATGTCCTGCTGGGCTCTCACCCTGTGTCTGTGTGGCTTTTGCCTGCAGCCAGTATCTTTGGTGGCTTGTTACTCCGACCTCCTCCTGGACATCCCATGCCTGATATCGCTGACAAGAGGAAAGCTCAGCAATTTATCCATCAGTTCCTCGTGCGAGAAGACGATTTACCATGAATATCAGATGCAGTTGATCTGATTTTTAGATATCGAATGACTGTAAAATATTTTTTGTACATTATACTGAAGCTTTTTTTGATATCACAGTATTTTATACAATCTATTGCTTTGGAAGGCAGACATCAGGCCGTTTGACACCTGATTATGCTGTAAAGTATATAAAGTTTCTAAATAAGCTGTATGTAGACAAGTAAGAAAACACGAAAGCCGATATTCACACTGTATTTTATTTAACTTGTTGAAAAACCTGTTGAAAAACGGAGAGTTTTTAACTGCTATTTAAATAAAAAGACGTGGAGCCTGTTTGCGGCCTGTGCCCGGTGGCGCTGAGGGCGCTGAGGCGCGGCCCGGCCGCGCGGGGGCGCTGTGCGCGTGCTCCGCCCCCCGTTCCCGTCAGCCCCCGCGGCGCTCCCGGCGGGCACTGCGCGGTCGGAAGCGGAAGTGAGGCGCGGCGATCATGGTGCCGCTGGGGCGGGGAAGGAGCCGCCGCCGGCACC
>VZRZ01006179.1:220093-231843 GCA_013398175.1 Climacteris rufus | reverse complement strand
TACAGGTGAGAGGGTGTTCTCACTGTACAGGTGGAAAGGCTCTGGCAAGTTTTCTTGTAGATGTTGCTGTTCAGCAAGTTGCATCTATTTTGTGTTTGTATTTGAATACAATTGTTTTGCTTCTTCCCTGTACAGGTATGACTATAAACCCCTCAAGTGTGGCAGAGCTGTGGTGATGTGCTTAATTTCTTTATAGTCCAATAGCATTGAAGGTGGTGCATGAACACAAGGGATTCTCAGACTTATTGGAGGCCTTTGAAATTGATAGCAGTCACTTCCATGAGCTCCTTACCCCCTGCTCAGGACATGTTAAGCCTTTGATCCCATCCTGCACATCTGAAGGAGCAGCTTGCTTGCCTCAGGCCAGGGCTGTCTTATCCTACCAGTCCTAAGAGAGATGTTTTTTGGCATGTTTTTTAGGTTGAAAGCACATCAAAGGCTTCACACAGGGAAAACATTTAACTGTGAATCAGAAGGCTGCAGCAAATACTTCACGACGCACAGTGACCTGAGGAAGCACATCCGAACACACACGGGAGAAAAGCCATTTCGGTGAGTTGCTGCTGCCACTTGTGCCTGCTGTGGCTCAGGGAACGAGGCCCCTGGGCCAGAGAACAGCTGGTGCTGCTCTGAATGGCAAGTGTTCTCCTGAGAGAGAAGTGAAGGTGGCTGCCTGGCACTGGAGCATGTTTGTTCTCGAGCTCCCACAGCTGCCTGTAGCAGTGGGTGCAGTGATTGTCCTAAAAGACAAGAATAGTCAAGGGTTTTTTTTTACATAAACCTGTGCCATGATGGGCATCTTTTAAAATGCATTGCTGCTGTCTGCTGGGATGCAGTGTGTACTCCATGAAGGAGCCCCCCCAAGTGCTGCCTTCATGCTTGGATTTTAAAGTCCTACTCAAAGCTCCAGTGTGTGTAGCATGCACAGCTGCTGCTGGGGGGGTCCCTGGTTGCTAACACAGCTTAGCTCTGGGCCTGCTTTTTAGAGTCCTGGGATTATCTGAGGTTGTAGCTAATGCATTGAAGGGGGCTGGTGCTGACTCTCATGTGATGCCTCATTCAGGTGTGAGCATGATGGCTGTGGGAAGGCTTTTGCTGCAAGCCACCACCTCAAAACACATGTTAGAACACATACGGGTAAGTCCTAAGGGTTTTTATTTTATTTTCTTTAATTGAGCTTATCCAGTGTATACTAACTCTCAGAATCCTAATAATGAGTTTATAGTTGCATATAATATGGGGGTGACACTGAGCTGAGTGGCTCAGGTGACACGTGGGAGGGAGGGGATGGCATCCAGAGGGACCTTTGCAGGCTGGAGGAGTGTGCCCTTGTGAACCTCATAAATATAAAAAGGCCAAGTGCCAGCTCCTGCACTTCTGTCAGGCCAATCCCAATTTTCCATTTATGCTTGACAGGTCTTGAATTCAATGAACTGTTTTCACAAATGTATCACTAATGATGCATAACAATTAAATGTTGTGTTGTGTGTCAGTTCCCATGGTGAAATGGAAGCATTCACCTGCAGGACTCCCAGGAATGCTGAATGTGTGAAGGGACATTAAACATCTTGTTTGTATGAAATACTGCTCTCCCAGGTGCTTTAAAAGTGTGTGTCTTTATAACATCATAAACATTTATAACATCATAGGATGTTTTTAAGTCTGTTAAATGTGTTTTGTGCTGCCTGTAGGGGAGAAACCCTTCTTCTGTCCCAGCAATGGTTGTGAGAAGACTTTCAGTACCCAGTACAGTCTCAAGAGTCACATGAAAGGCCATGAGAAGGGACATACCTATAATGCACTTCCCAATAACAATGTGTCTGATGTTAGTAGCACTTCTGCCTCATCCTTCTGTGTTATATGGTGGATATAAACCACACCTTGAGGAAGAAATCATTTGGTCTGCAGCTTGTTCTTGAGGTGTAACATTTAAGACTGGGATTTTCAGAGGGAGGTGTAAGTGCTCACTTTGCCACGTGTGCATGTGGGCAGTTGTGTCCATTGCTCTCCTGGTGTGTGCTTCAGCTGGAATCAGTGCTGTGGGATAAGCATGGGAAGTAAAACAGATACTAACTGAAAATACTAAATGTGAAGGTTTAATTTTTTTATTTCTGTAAGTTGAGTTTTTCCTGTGCTAATTTAAAATTGTGGGTTATATGGCTTTTTGGAAGTACTGTGACAGAGATGTTAAGAATCCTTGATAGTTACTAAATATCCTTTGCTTTAAAATCTTGCTCCTTTGATTTTAGTACTGAGATGTGGATGCCATATAAGCAGAGTTGTATGGACTCTAAAAAGTAATTTAAAACATTTCTGGCATTATTCTTTTAATGTATAATTCACATTGTTTTTTCTTTTTTACAGGATACAAGTCACTCACTTTGTCTGAGTGATTTAAGCCTCATATCAACAGATTCAGAACTGCGGGAGAACTCTAATCCAGTGAGTTACTGACCTGGAATTCCCTCTTCCTCATCTGACTTTTATTTTTGGTTTTGTCTTCCAAAATGTGCAGTGCTTAGTTCAACCTGCTGTTGAAGCCTCTGCATCTGATTTTACCCTAAAAAATCTTGCTTCTTGATAAGTGTTGACTGAGCTTAAATTTTACATGGAGGGAAGTTGTTGCTCTTTGTGCTGTGGTGTGGGAGCAGGGTGCAGCTCTTGTACATATTCTGCTCCTCAGAATATATACAGCGTGGGTGACTAGAATTGCACAGTCCAGTATACAATCTAAATGGAGCTGCTTTTTTTTCTGCTCCAGAAAAGGTTCTGCAAGCAGCCAGTTAATGTCTGTTTGTGTTTGTGAGGGAGTAGTGCAAGAAATAAGGGTTAAACAAAGGGTGGATGCAGAGGAATATATTTTACTTTTGAAGAAGTTACTTTTTTTGTCAGGGTTTGCTCATTGTGTTGGTAAATTTGATTATGGCTAATGAAAACTCAGTGTAAATTTACAACATGTAAGTAATATATGTTTCTGAAAGTGGCTGGTTCGTTGCATAAGTGTTTCTGATGGGCACACACTGCTTGACTGGTTTTTGTGCAGTCTGTGGAGACCTGAAATACAACATTGTCTGATGTCTTCCTCTTTGCTTCCTCCTTGGCAGACACATGGACAGGACCTCAGCACAATCTCACCAGCAAGCATCTTTGAGTCTATGTTTCAGAGTCCAGACCACACTGCAAATCAGGATGACTCTCAGCAGACAGGTACCTGTTGTATCTTCACTGCTGCTACAGAGAACTTTTTGCCAGCTCTGCATGCATGTACTGAACTCAGTGTTTCAGACTGAAGCTTAATGCCCAACATATCTCTAAGAAGCAAAAAGAACTTTAACTTCAGTGTTGAAATGGGTTGGTGTTGGGATGCACGGTGTGCACAGAGCAGGTGACAGTGACAGGGGAGGTGCCCCAGCACCTTGGGCTGCGGCACTGGAGCTCTCAAGCACTCCACACCATCCTGTTTTCAAGGCTCTCTCTTGAGGTTGCTGCACAACCTGGCTGCTAAAAGGCTTGTTAGAGAGAGCTGATGAGGCTGATCAGGCTCTGTGGAGAGCCCAGTGTTACCAACTTCCTGAATTTGCACCTGCTTTGAGATTCCACTGTCGCGGGTTGGTTTGGAGCAGCAGATAGGAACGCGGTAATGCTTTCCTTGCCAGAAATCCATCAGCTCGCTGATCAGTTCATTGCGAAAGCAGTTTATTCAGACAAAGGAGCGCTGATGTGTTTCTGTGTTTTCCGTTTCTCTTTTGGCAGCTGCCTTGATCGAAGGGTTTAACGGCGACGCGGACGCGGTGGCTGCGGTGCCGCCCCCGGCAGGGGACGCGGCCGCCTTGTCCCTCCCGCTGGTGCTGCAGCTCGGCCTCCCGGAGCCCGCCCCGGCAGCGCCCGCCGCGCCCTCCTCCATCGCTCCCAGCTCGCAGCCGGCCGCATTCGGGAACCCTGCAACTGTTTTACAATCCCCAGAAGTGCCTGTTGCTCGCAGCACGCAGTTTGCAGCCGGTCACCAAGACTTCCTGCAGCACAGCCAGCCGCCGGCGCCGCCCCTTGTGCAGGGACTGTCCGTGGTGGCCGCGGCTCCTCCCCCGGCGGCCCCGAGCGCCGCCGAGCCCCTGCCGGCTGTGGTTCAGACTGTGCCTGTCGGTGCAAACCCCGTTCTGACCAGTAACCCCACCATAACCATCACTCCTTCTCCGAGCACCGCCATCCTGCAGTCCAGCATTGTCATGGGAGAGCAGAACTTACAATGGATCTTAAATGGTGCCACTGGGTCCCCACAAAGCCAAGAACAAATGGTCAGTACATCCAGCAGGGCTTTGGAACAGCTTGAACCGTCCCTCCCAGAGCCTGTGCTTGTGAAAAGGGAGGGGGTCAAACCTGTAGCTGTTTGATAAACCCCAGGATGCAGTGTGGTATAGTGCTTGCCATGTTAATGTGTATACAGCCCCTGGAATAGACAGAGAAATAAATAGAGCACAGAGAAGCCCAGGGTGCAGAAAAATCTTGCTTGATTCTTTCCCCCAGTGATGGACTTCTGCCAGCAGATCTCAGTGTGGTTTATCCAGGACAGGGCACCACCAGGCCTGAGGATACACATCTATTGCTTTTGACACATAGAAGCACAAAAAGCTCTGTAAAGGTTGTGTTTGGGCATTTTGTAATCTCTGCCTAATTTAGACTGATAAAGATAATGAAAAGGTTTGGTTTTTTTTTAAAGAGAATGTTTCTGGTTTTCCAGTAAATCTGGATAGCTGAGACTTCAAGAGTTTTCTCTTTGACAATATTGGTGCCACTTGAGGCTCTCAGCTGCAGGTGGACATGAGCTGCAGGTACAGGCAGTGGGAGCACACACAGCAGTGTTTAACAATTCAGCCATTCAGTTCTCAAAACCCACAAGCTGAGTGAGCCAGCACATAGTGCAGGGGATGTTACTCCCAATCTTTAGGATCACTGAAACAACACTTTGAGCTCAGTTTTCCTGTGTGTCTCTCTGTATGTGTATAGCTGTTTAGAATTTGAACAACAGAAATTTTATTGGAGTAAATTCACACTTTCTTCTTGTTTTTCTCGTTTTCTCTTTAAAGCCACAAGTTCCAAAAGTAGTAGAAAAGGTGTTTTTTACCACTGCATTACCAGTAGCTGGCAACACAGGTAAGTGAGACACTGAACTAATTGAACAAAGCTGATTTATCTCTCCCTGCTGTGAAATGATGTAGTTGCACTGTGTTTTGTCTTTGTTTCACCTTCAGGAAACCCTGTTCAGCAGATTGGTCTCAGCGTTCCTGTCATTATTATAAAGCAGGAGGAGGCCTGCCAGTGCCAGTGTGCCTGCCGAGACTCTGCCAAGGACAAAGCCACCACCACCATTAAGAAGGAATGTTCCTCACCTGATTCAAAAGCTTTGGAGCAGCCGGCTCCCCAGCTGCAGCCTCAGACTTTTCCTTCCTCCTCTGCTCCTCCTCCTTGTGGGCAGAGCAGTCAGATAGTTAACCCTTCAGACTCCCAGACTGAAACGTTAAGTGCCATGGATGTATCGGACTTCCTGTCCCTCCAAAGCCCTGAAACCCCGTCTAACATAATTCCAATCGAAGCACTACTGCAGGGGGAGGAAGAAATTGGTTTGAATAGCAGCTTCTCTAAGTGAAGATGTTCCAGATTTTCCTTTGCACCTGGAGGGTAAAACCCTTCTCCTTAGAAGCAGAAACTGAAGGATCGATTCTTATTCCTTCCTCTTTGGAAGTTTTGTGGCTTATTTCTGCTTCACAGATGTCATCTTAGTCACGTCCCAGGTACATCCACCTTTGACATTCTATCTAAAAAAAGAAAAGGTAAAAAAAAAAAGAAATAGCTAAGTTATATATGAACTGTTTTGGCTGCACTGTCTGTCACTTTTGCTTGTCATATGTGAACACAGAAGTTAAGGTTACTCGTGTGCAAAAAGATTTTTAAAAGGAAAAGGGGGGTTAGTTTGTCTCCAATTGCACATCACTTACGTTTGGGATTAAGGTACTGGCAGCAAGTGGGTCTTTGTTACAACCTCTTGGGTCTCTAATTTTCTCCTGTCTCTCATGTCTGTACTAACCATGCACTAAAGGGGAGCCCAGGAAAGGAGGCTGCTGGGGAGGAAGTGGCATTGCTGTGGGAGAGACTTCTCTGCAGCGTGGTTGGAATGCGATGGTCACATCCCTGATGGGGAGCTGGTGCCTGGGTTTGCTGTGTACTAATGCTCTTACTAAAGCCTGCAGGAACTTTGGGGGAGTTTATTTCAGCAGGGCACGAGTACCTTGTGCCCCTGGTAGATCTGTTCATGTAATTCCACTAGGACTCAAGTGTGTTGCAGACACTGTCACAACATGGGGGCACAGTCGGAGCCGCTGCTGGCTCCAGCTCCACAGTCTGTTTTCTTGGCCTCCCAAGGGTGCAGTGAGTCCCAGGTATGGTCAGGTTGGTGCCTGCTGCTCTTTTGATTTCTTAGGCTCTGTTCAGCAACAAGTCATCATCCTAACCCTGGGACTCTTGAATCAGGAGCACGGTGCCTTTGCTGGTTACTCTCATCTTTTGTGAAGAACAACTCTAAGAAAATTTTCAGAAAGATTCAACATAAATTCAGTGAGTCTGTCCTCCAGCTGTCCATAAATGCTTCCTTGTTTTCCAGTGAGCTATATAATTTCTGCCTGACTCTGCCTCCAGCCTACTGCAATGCCAGCTTTTTGTGCACGGGGCTATTTCTTGACTAAAAGATGTTGCGCAACAGAGTAGTTTTTCATATCAAACTGAGAGTCTATATTCTAACCTACTCAGGGTAAATCAAATCCAAACCCCCCCTTCCACCAAAAAGCCTGTAATGTTGCAATAAATGCAGTCTCATTCTAAATGGTTTATTTATGCTGCATTATTTTAAAAGATGTAATTTTATAGTGTTTTATCCATCTTTCTGGCTTTGGCTGTCAGTCTTCTTGTGTTAAAGGAAAGAATATTAAATAGTCTTTATTCAGTTTACAGTGCTGTCATTAGTGAGATACAAAGATAATGACTGTAAGGCAATTAGTGAGGAGTGTCCCTGCACTCCATTTAGGAATGCAGACTGTAGTGGATAGAGATCTTTCACAGTTGTGTTGGATCAGAGCTGCTCTCTGTACCTGTGGGGGGAGAAGCCTGTGAGTGCTGCCAGGTGATGAGCAGGTGTTTAACCCTCCTGTGACACGTTCTGTGTGGCCTGGGCAGCCCTGAGACAGCAGCTGCAGCAACCTCGTGTGCTGTTCCCTTGAGACTCTGCTGCCCTGGCATGGGGGGAAGGGGCTGCAGGGACCTGGCCTTTCCCTTCCTGGACAGCTTGCTTCCAGCCAAGGGCAGGAGGGTAAAACCAACCGTGTCCTGTGAGGGCAGATGGCTGTGCCAGGAGCACTCTGTGCCAGGAAGCTCTGTGTGGCTGTGCCAGGGCAGGGAGCTCGGTGTTGGCAGTTCAGGGATGAGCTCCAGGGCACCACACGTGCTGCTGGTGTTTGCTCTGGGTGTGTGGCAGTGCTGTGAGCAGGGCTGTTGCAGCAGGACTGCAAGTCCTGCAGCAACGAGGTTTGGCATCCACGAAATACAGGTTAACAAAGCATTTTGTGTTTTGTTCCTGTGTAATGGCAATCCCTGGAGGGCAGTGAGGTGGTGGCCCCTTTGCTTTTCTCCTACAGCTTCCTTTTGTGCTGCAGCTGGGTTGCATGGCAGCAAGAACTGCTTTGAACACAAAAAATATAGTCCCAAGCCTGTGTGTTGGGACTGTCGTTGCAGAGAAGAGTCTCCTGGCAGCTCTTCTGCAGAGAGCTCCACCTGGGAGGGGAGTGAGGGCACCTGCAGCTGCGTGGGTCCCACTGGTGCCTCTCACTGTGGCCTCAGGCCTTTTCTTTGGCATAGTTTGAGGGTGAGTGAGTGTGGGTGTGTTCCTGTGGCAGACTCTGCTGATGCAGGAGTGTGGAGATTCCCCTGGAATTGTGGGGTTACCTCTGATGGGGGACAAGGGTCCCAGATGTGGCCTGCACTGTGACAGCTGGGCAATTCAGCAACCTCTTGTGAGCCTTCACAGCCTTCAGGGAGGCTTTTTTACTTTTGCTACTTGTGACTTAGTCAACCTAAAACGCCTCTGGTTGGACCAGAGAGCATCTTCAGAAACTCTTTTGTGACTGAAATGAGTAGAAGAAACTACCAAAGTCTGTGAACTGGGAAGCTCAGTGTGGAGCTGCAGTGAGCGCAGCAGTGTCCAGGGTCAGTCTCTGCTGTTTCTCTTCACAGCTGCTGGGTTTTTTTGGTGTGTTCCAGAAAAAGCACTGTGTCCTGCTGATTCTTTGGTGCATTGGGTTTGGCACTGCCCTCTTGCAGGTGCATCAGGCAGGCTGCCATTCAGGTGGAGCTGGTTAGAGCTTGTGCTGAGGCAGGAGTGTGTGAGTCTGGGAGCACACGGGCTGTGCCTCTGCCCCACTGCGTTTTACAGGTGTGTGCTTTTGTTGTTTGTCATCTGTCTGCTTTCCAGAGTGTTCCTGCTGTGTGTGTCTGAGCTGTTTTCCCATTTGCATCGTCCCCAGTGCTGTGTGATCAGCCCCTGTGCTCCGGGGCAGTCGGTACCGTGCTGGGACAGGAGGAGATCCAGGGGCAGCAAAGCCCTGAGATTCTGCAAAGCCAGAGATTTTCCTGGCCTCTCCTTGCTGCCCCAGCATTCAGCATTTTCACTATTACATGGTTAATAAAGGGGAGAGTTTCTGCCCTTGCAGATCTAGTGAGACATTGGTTTCCCAGCAAAGGGCACATCCTGTTAAAGTGCTGGAGCCTCTGGGAACAGTGTGCCCACCTCTACAAAGTCTGTGTGAACCCTTTTAGTTATCAGTCAGAGAGCAAAACTGCGCTGCTGTGGGTCACCTGTTTTGTGCTAGTGGGGGTTTACTTGGTCACTCACAGTTTCTAGGTGAGTGCAGAAGCTTAAACATGTAGAGGGGGTCAGGTTACTGATGTCAGTAGCTCTGGTGGCCAAGCAGGGACCCCAGTGAGCAGGCTTGGTGTGCAGCTGAAGGCTGGAGAAATTGCTTTTTGTGCTTGTAGGTGGAGGGGGGATGGAAAATCAGCACTGACTGAATGCTGGTACTGAATTACATGGAACAAAGTACGAGTTGGACACTTATGTGATGCTGAGTGTGCCCAGGAAGACTAGTTTGCAGAACCTCATACTGGTATCTAAAATGCACTTTAGGTTATTTTATCTTTAACCCAATTGCTGCAATTTCTTTTGTATATACTTTCACAAAGTTTATTTTTGCTCTGAGTAAAAGATAACAGGGGTGTGCAAAGATGAGCACTTAACTTGGTGCAATACCCGTAGCTAAAGATCCTTGTCCTGTGTGGTCCGTGTGTGTCTGTCTGACAGAACAGGTGTGGTGGGTGCCGTGCTGCCCTTCCCCCGTGCCCCAGACAAATTATGCATCGTTAGCAAACGTCCAATCTATGCAAATAACCCTCTGAGAGCACTGTGCTTCAGCAGCCGTTTCTCTCACGCTTTCTGGGGGCTGCTTGTCACTCGTGTGGGACATTCTGTGTCCCTCGACGTGTGTCCTTCTTCCCCAGTCCTCGTTCTGCCACCCACGTGGGGACACAAGTGACAAGCAGCTCTCAAACAGGCATGTTGCACCTTTGAAATTTGTTTTCAAGATGGTTTCTGATGTCCTATTACTGCCTTATTTCTGGGGGGCGGCACGGCCAGAGCCATGCACGGCGCTGTCCTTGATGTGCAGCAAGGGGAGCTGTTCCTGCTCGCAGGTGGAGCGGGCAGGGAGCCGCAGCCGGCCCGGCCCGTGGCTGTGGAGCCGTGGGGGGAGCTGAGCTGAGCTGAGCTGAGCGTGGCTGTCCTTGGAGGTGTTTGGAGATGAGTTGCTGGGTTGGTTCCCGAGCTGAGGCAGAGCACAGATCTGCTGTCACGTTCTCGGCTGCGGCGCTGGCCGGGAGACACCGGGCAAGGCACAGAACCCGCCGTGCCTCGGCTCCTCCCCGCCCAGCGAGCTCGGGGCGTTGTCTCTCTGAGCTCCTTTGAGATCTGAAGCTCTTGGCGGGAGCGGGCTGAGCTAGCTGGGCAGAGCTGTTGGAGTCAGTTTGGACTGTAAGGCAAAAAAGAAGAGCATGTCTTTAATAAACCCCATGAATTTCTGACTGCAGAGTTTTTAATTGTATACTATTTTTTCCGTAACATATTTTGGAAGCAATGTCAAGTTTTTATAAGTGTTACCTGTAGTCGATACTCATGGACAGGGCTGAACTTTTAACTTTTTTGTGTCTTGTCTTGATAGCTACCACATGTTCTAGAAGTTGGATTCTGTGTCTGCACTGAGAAATGCAAATTAAACTGGATATTTATGTAGTAGTGTACATAGTCTGAGTGTGTGTGTTCTTGGAACTAGGTGAAACCCCACACCATGCTGCAGTGGTGTGCAAGCTGGCCAAAATTTGGTTCATTATGCAGTGTACACTTTCTCAAATAAATGCAGTTTCTACTTTTTCTTAAAAGAGATTTTTTTCACACGACCTTTTCCAGCAGACTCGGGGGTGTGTTTGCAGTGCTGTGGTTGCAGTCGCTGGTGTTCCTGATTTGTGACTCTTGTCCTGCTCGGGCTGACCCTGCTCTGTTCTGCCTGGTTCCACCCTGGGGGCAGCTCCATCCTTGGAGGTGTTCTTGGGGCCGGGGGGGCTGCACTGCCTGGGGCCTTGGAGATGGCTGAACTAAACCCCAGTTTCTCAAGAATGTGTGTATGGTAATAAAGGAATTTATTTAACTCTGAAACATGGGAACAATGTGCTTACATTGAGCAATGTGAAGATGTTAGTTACAGGTACAGTACTTCCAAAGGAAGAGCATCTCCAAAACCCAAAAGAGTAAATATGAATTTGTATTTTTTGAAGAATGTGAAATAATGGTGTTTGCTTAATTGCTCATTTTGTATGAAGTTAATATTGTACTTTGAAATATCTGCAAAGAAGTGGAAATTAACCTTTTTGGAATTGAAAGCAATATTAATACTAATGGAATCCTAATTAAATGCTTATTTAAACATTGTGTTATAATAGTTTTTCCTAAGAGTGTGCTGTGGGAGATGAAGGTGAGCATCCTGCTCTGTCCCCTTAGGAACTCCAATCCTGAACGGCAGCGTTTTCCTTTGCAGCCTCCTCCCTCTCCCACCGCCCGTCCACGTTCCCCCCTTCTGCTGCCCTGGGGTGTGGGTGGGAGTTGAAGGCCAGAGGTGAGAGGGGCATCTCGCACCCCAGACCAAGCTCGTCCCGTCCTGGTTGGTGCTCAGGTCGTGCCTCTGACTGCAGGGCTCGCTCTGGGCAGGGGCTACAGCGCAGCGCCGGCTCTGCCCCCTCGGGCTGGATCGCAGAGCAGCCGGGGCAGCATCAGCCCTCGGGACCCACGGGAGGCTGTGCCTCCTCCTCCTCCAGAGCAGGCGGGGGGTGGGGAGATACAGACCAGGCCCGTCTCGCTTTATTTTGAAGTGTAAATTTAATGCGATAAGGCACCAGCGCGGCGCGACCAAGCGCAGTCCAAGGCCAGGCGGGGGAGCGCGGCGGTGCCGCCGTCACCGCTCCCTGTTCCCCCGGCACCGAGCGGCGCTCCCGGAGCCCAAACAGAGCGCGCCCCTCGGGCCCTCCCGCGAGGCCGATCCCCGGTCCCGCCGCCGCCCCCGGGGCTCCTCAGGACCCCTCGCAGCCGCCCGCCGGGCCGGGGCCCAGCG
>VZRZ01006179.1:204287-216154 GCA_013398175.1 Climacteris rufus | reverse complement strand
CAGGTGGGCAGCGGGTCTGGGCACTGGGGGTCCCTCTGTGGGTGGGCAGTGGGTCTGGGCAGGCTCCCCTCACACCCCCAGCTCACAGCAGCCCTGAGCACAGGCAGAGCTGCCCCAGTGCCCCCGTGGGGGTGAAAAGGCTCTTTGGGGGCTGCTGTGACCTCCCACCACTGAGCAATTCCCCTGCTGGAGCTGCACAGTGAGCAGCCCCTGCCTCATCCCTCAGCTCAGCAGCTGTGCATCCATCCCTGCTGGGCTCCTCCAGGGTTCAGCCGTCACTCACACCCACTGGCCACTTCCCAAACGTTTCCTCTTTTCCCAGAGATGGATTTCCCTGCTCAGACAAGCTGACCTTGCAGCACTGACAGCCGGGTGCAGCTGTGCCCCTGCCCTCTGTGCTGGCACAGGGCTCTGCCCTGCATGGATGGAGCAGCTGAGCCGTGCAGGGCCCTGCAGGAGCTGCTTCCCTGCCTGTGGGGGCTCTGCTGCAGCAGCTCCTCCTCCCCTGGGGACTCTGAAAGGTGCAGGGGGAGCTGCTGCCCTCACAGGCAGGAAGGGCTCCTTTCCCACAGCTGCATGGGGACTGATGCTCCCCCAGGTGAGGCACACAGGGAGAGAAGCTTTGCCTGAACCGGGCTGGCTCTGGGCTCTGCTCTGGGGTGCCTGGAGCCTCATCTCAGCCACAACCTGGAGTGGCATTTGTGGGCAGAAAACTGGGGAAATGTGTCACCATCTCACCTGGTGCCTCTGCTCTTGGCTTATTCCCTGCTGCCACTGTTCAGTGTCCCTGCAAGTGACAGCTTTATTTGTACCACCAGCATCAAGAGGATGAGCCCTGCATCAGGGCTGGTTCACAGCTGTCGTTCCCTTGCAGGAACTGCAGGCACTATAAATTCCCTCTTTCCTCTGGCTGCCTGTGGGGCACTGCACTGTCAGCACGATGTGCTCAGCACCAGCTCAAGTGACCAGCCTCTGTATCAGCACTGGGGCACTCTCAGCACCTCTGGAATGCACCAGCACAGAGCAAACCTGGGATTTGTGGCTTATTCAGGTGTCCTGGGTGCTTCCCAAGCTGGGACCCTGCTGCTGCACCGGGTGACTGCAGAGCCCTGTGTGCTGCAGGTCGGGGATGTGGCAGTGGCACTGGTGGCTGTGGGGTCACTGGGACACGGTGGGAATACAGCCCAGGCCAGGCCATGGGGATCTCACACAGCTCCTGCTGGAGTGGGAGGTGCCTTTGGAGATCTGGTAGGTGGAATGATAAACACCTCCATAAACCTACTCACAGCCCAGGGTGACCCTTGTGTTTGCAGCCCATGTGGAAATCACTTTGGTGTGAGCACTCAGAGCAGGACGTACATGGTTTGCATTTTAATCAGCACTTGCAAAAAACCCCTCGTCTTTAGAGCCCCCCTAGCAGAGCCAGTTCCAACTCGAGGAGCAATGGTTCAGTGAGTGCCACCAGGCCAGGCTGCCAGGGCCAGGGCTGGCATTGGAGGTGAAGCTGCTCAGTGTCTGATCCTTCCCAGCCCTGTTGGAACCAGTGGGGATGCTGCTGTCTGAGCCATCCAAGAGCCCTAACCAGGGGGAGGTTTTCCTTCCTCACTGCAACCAGAGATCTGTGATGCTGCTGCTACTGCCCTCGTTCTGCTTCCCAATACAATGAAAACCAGACTTGGGCTAATTAAGCTGGAAACACAACATTGCAATTTTCAGCTGATTAAGTCTTTCAAACCGTATTTATGTTAATCTTCTGATTTATTTTCTTGTAATGCCTTGCCTAGGACATACTCCCCTGCATGGGGAGATGCTTCCAGCTGGAGCCCAGCCCACCCTGCCAGATGCTGGGAGCTCAGAGGGAGGGTTTTTTGCTCACTGTGGTTACAGCCAGGAGAGATGATCTTGTCCATCTGGGCCAGGCCTGTACCCAGAGGGGAATGCTGAGCTGCAGCTCTTGGTTTTGCTGCAGGAGTGAGTCTGTCTGTGTCAGGATAGGGCTGTGAAACAGAGTGTGGGAAGGGGCATCCACAGGACAGCCAACTCTTGGCCAGGGCAGTTCTGCCTCTCCCACACCTCCCAGCCACGGCTTTGCTGTCACAGGAGGAAGCTGCTGTGAAGTGTTCCTTGAGTTTATCCTCAGAAACTGTAAGGACCTATTGCAAAAACCCAGTTTCCTTCTGCACACTGCGCATGCCCATCCACTGACACTGTCCTCCAGCCCTTCTTCCAGCTCCAGAGCTGGCAGAATGCCTGGCAGATTTCCACAGGATACTGATTTAGGGAATTTACAGACTGAATTTAGTCTGTAGAAGTGTAGGTGCTAGAGACAGAAAGGACCTTGAGGCCGTCCAGAGAGTCTGTTTCCCCAGACAGCATCCCCTCTTCCAGGACACCCCAGGTACATTTGTCGGATTTGCTCTCAGCTCCCTTTTCTGGAGGAAGTTCTGCCTGGCTGCTCTTTATCTTCTTCCTATTTTCCAGTTCCTTAAAAAAATGTTTATTTGGACTGGAATTTTTCAGAGGCTGGAAGGTAACATGGTCTGTGTTCATCCACCTCTGCTTCATTTTTCCCTGTGGTTTACCCACCCTGGTCCTGATGCCTTAGGGTGGTTGCAGGGAGTCCCTGGGGAGGGGGCTCTGGGCAGCACAGGTTGAGGTGGGGAAGTGCTGGAGTTCCATGGGATGTCACCACTGCCAGAGCCAGGGCAGAGAGCTCCAGAGGTCAAGGACTTTTCACTGTGGAATTGTTAAATTAACTATTAATTTAATTTTGATTAAATTAGACCCTCTTTTTTTTCTGTCTTTTTTTTTTTAATTTTACCAGCAAATTATTCTCTGCATAATTAATGTGCCTGAGACTGCTGATTCACTTGCTGATGCTGTGGGACAGAGCACTTGGTTTCCATCCAAGACATGCTGGGTTCCAGGAGCTGCCCTGTAGGAAAGCCACACATGGCTCTGGAGAGCACTTCTGTCCCTGGGGAGCATTTAGGTCCCCAGGAGAGGAAAAATGCTGGATCAGATCCCCCTTGCAATGAAACTGTTCATTTTTACAGATGAGCCTGTGCTCTCTGGGCTCTGGGGTGATGCTCCCCATTAACTCTGCCCACAGGGGCTGGGAGTGGCCTGGCTGCAGCTCTGTCAGGTGCTGTTCTGCATTACTGCATGATGCAAGTTGTCAGCAGCACAGCGTGGCTGGATGAGATTTCTGAGGAACCAGGAGCTCCCAGGTTCGTGGCAGTTACCTGCCCAGTGAGGGCAGAGGAGAATGTCCAGGTTTTCCCCCTCGGTGTATAATTGTATCCTCTAAACACCCTTCAGACACTGACAGGCTTCCCAAGGCGTGCAGAGAGCACTTCCCTGCCTCCAGGTGTCTGGAGGCAAAAGCAATGGTGAGTTCACAGGGATTTGGGGTTTTAATCATGGAACACCATCTTTGCAAACCCACAGTGTGAGCAGGACGGTTGGATTCATTATTCTGAGCATGTTTAGCAAAATCCCGTGCGTGGCACCAGACATCCCCTCCCCTGTGCTGCAGCAGTGCCGGGCAGGGATGGAGGGGGCACTGGCATCGCTGCCAGGGCAGGAACCAGCACAGCCGGCTGGTCTGGGAGCGGCCAGAGGGGTCTGCAGTGCCTGCTGGGCACGGCTGTGATCGCAGTCAAAGCCAACTCGGCATCCAGGATGCTCCTGCGAGGCGCCGGCAGGGTGGCCCTGCTGCTGGGAACGGGCTGGTCCTGCAGGATGAGCACCCAGTACAGAGCCCGTGTTTGCTCTGCTCGTGCCCTCCCTGCTTAACGCTCTGCAAATAACTTCTTGGCAATGGCTCCAATTAGGCCAGCACATCTCCCTGTAATCGGGATCCCTGTTGTGCTGTCAGCCTCAATTCAAATTTAATTTGCTGAAGGTGTGTATCGGGCAGCTTTTTTTCCTTAGCACAAAACGGAGGGGAAGATATCATTGATGGAAAAAATAATACAACTTCATATTCTTCTTACCTTAAAGAAGGAAAAGAGATGCCAGAAAACTTGGCCAAATTTACATTTTAATGGGAAACGTTCTGACTGCCTGCTCTGGGAAACACAAATTGCTTTCCGGATGGGACCCTCACTTTATACCAAAGTGCAGGGAATTAAATCCAGCAGCCTCTGATGAGATGAAAGGGATCTCTGGAGCCACAGCCCCCGCTACCACCAGTGGCAAGGCCAAGCCAGGTGCTGGTGGCCAGGCCAGGCTGTTGTCCCACTGGCCCAGCTCCTGGCTCCAGGGCTGCAGGGCTCTTTGCTCTGGGATCCAAACCCTGGGTGACCGTGACCTGGCCCTGCTCTGCACCCCAGCCATTCTGGGGTTGCTGACAGAGGCAGGGCTGGCTCGGGGTGCTCTGTCCTCACGTCTGTGTGGAGGGGGGTCCCAGCAGCAGGAATGGGCACCAGGGCCACAGCAGCCGTTCCCCTGGAGGGAGAGCCCATGCCCCGGGCAGCCGCGCTCTCTGGGCTGTCTCTGCCCTCTCGTCTCATTGTTCCTCATCAGAGCAGCTCAAGCTCGCAGTCAGGCTCCAGCAGCAGTGCCAACCCGCTGTCTCAGACCCCAAAAGCTCTGCCCAGGAGAAGCTGCTGTTAATTCCTTTGCATCTTAAAGCCCTTTGAAGATGAAAGCACGGCGCGGTGCTGCACAGTCTTATCTCTGGCAGGGCTGTCACCTGCAACCGTTTCTGGCATATTCACAAGCACAGCAAAGACTCGTCCCTGCTGGGACTGAGTTCCTGGAGTGTGTCCCCTCCCCATGTGGTGCTTTTCCAGTTGTCAGAGCAGTTGTGTGCAGCTGCTGGGATGTAAATTCGGTGTCGTATGGCAAAGGCATCACTCAGACAAGGAGACAACGTGCTTGTTGGGGATGCTTCCAGTCCAATAAAATAAGCACAATCATCCCTGTTAGAGGCTCAATCAGAGTAGATGTGCTGGCACCCACAAGGCTGCTTCCCTGGGGGAAACAGTGTCACTGTCTGGAAACCAAGGCGGTGATAAATCATAGGTGACCTTCAGTAATTTGTTACTGCCTTGTGCAAGACACCGCTGCTCCTCTGGGCCAGGGCTGGGCATCTGCCTGGGATCACAGTCATTCTGATCTTTACTACCATAACGGGTTTGTCATGGGTTAGGTAATGACAAAAGGCTGTGGATGCAGGAAAACACAGACGTGGGGCTGCTGGGAGCAGAGCAGAGCGTGGCCCAGGGAGGGGCTGCCGGTGTTTGCTGCTGTGGGAGAGCCACCCCCAGCTCCTGGGGCTGCAGGGCTGAGCGGGGTCACTCAGAGGCCTCGTGGCTCCTGTGGGCTGGAACAGAGAGAGGGGGTTCCTCACGTTTGCAGAGTGCCAGGCATGGGGAGGCTCAGTCCTGCCCTACACCCTGTTGGCAGCAGCAGGACTGATGTTGGTGGAGGAATTGGGAGAAGCACAGAACGCTCACGGTGTGTGCGGCACAGCTGATGTCCTGGTTAAGAGATGGAGCAGCTCAGGGTGAGCCCTGGGGGCTTGGGTTCCACAGCAACACGCTGAGCTCCTGCACTCCTGGAGCCCAAAGTGGAGCCAGGTTTGAGGTGGGGCAGTGGGGCTGCTCACAGACAGGGGCTCTTGGGGGGAAGCCGTGGGCTGGAGCTGCATAGGGGGCTGTGGTGGAGGAGAGGGTGTTGGGCCCTTCAAAACATCAGTGGGCACCTAGGTGGGTCCAAATGACAGGTGTCAGTGTTCCCCCTTGGACAGGCAGTGGTGCACTGCTCTCCCTGGCAGCAGGATGCTCTGCACTGAAATACAGGGAGGGCTGGGAGCCCTCCTGCCACGCTGGCCTGAGCGGCCAGTGGTGCTCACGGGGTTGGCTCTGGAGCCACAGCAGCGTTGAGGAGGATTCTGAGGACTCCCTGCAATGACCCAGGCCAGACCCAGAAGCAGGTGCCTCAGCTTAACCAGCTTGTCTGTGTCACAAGGGTACCGTGGGCTTGGCTGGACTGAATGTTATTTCCCCCCCAAAAAGTCACGGGGACACAAAACACCTACTAAACCCAAAACTTCCCATGATACTTCAATTGGGAAGCAAAATTTATGTTTTGATTTTGGAAATCAATGACAATTCACAAATTGCTCTCCTGTGCTGCTCCAGGCCATCCGTCAGCATTGCTCTCTGCTTGACAGGAGCCATTATGGGTTGTGTTTGGTTGTTTGTTCAATATTAGTGGTTTGTTCAGCTGCCCTCCAGGTCAGTATGGTAATGACGAATTACAGACTTGTGGGCTTTTTTTCCAACCAGTTTTAGAAAATGCAGCTGGATGACATCAGCACAGTGCCAGGGAGAGAGCAGCAGCAGCACCCGGGGTGAAGCAGTTGAGGAAGGCAGGTCCTGTGCAGGTGAGCCTGGTGTGGGGCAGCTGCAGCTCTGCAGAGGTGCCTGAGACACACTGCTCCCCCTGTGCCCCTTCATCTTCCCCAGGTTGTTTATCCCTGTGCCCCATGAAGTCTGGAGGGACCAGAACAATCCAGGATCGCTGCTGCTTCCCTGCTCTGCCCCTTTGTTGCCCGCTGTGTTGGGATCCTGGCTGTGTTGGGATTACTCTTGCTGGTGATTCCTTCAGTGGCCTTAAAACAGTCCTTCATGACACCCATCACGGTGTGCTGGCATTTTGGGGGATGGAGCACCATGGAGACACAAAAGGGGTGCCCAGCTGGGGTGGGGGTCCCTCAGGAAGGGTCTGTGATCCTGGCACTGGAGCCGTCCCAGACCCGCTGGGCTCTGCAGGCACAGGGCTCTCTGCCAGCACCAGGCCTGTGCTATGATGGGCAAATTACCTGTGGAAGGCTTTTTTAATCCTGAGAGAAATAACTTGATTAGCAATTATTGGTGCAGAACACTTGGGGAGTCTCTGCAGAGGGCCAGGACAGGCTGTTTCACTGGAGATGCCTGTCAGTTTTGTCACCTAATTATAAGACTGTTCCATGCCAAGACTCTGGACAGACAGAGGAAAAAAGCCTCACTGTAATTGTATTGGTCATATTTTATAGCCACTAATTACTTGCTTTGCAATCAGCATTTCTCTGGCTGGCTGGGGAGCTGTCACAGCCCTGGCTCAGGAGGCACAGCTTCCAGGGGCTGGCAGGGAAGGGATCAGCCCCTGTGTGACAGCCTGCAGCCCTGCAGCCCTGCAGCCCGGGGGGAGAGGGGCTCTGGCCATCACCAGCTTCAGGTGAGGGATGTGATGGTGTGGGACAAACTGCTGGGTCTGGGGCTGATGGCTCAGTGTGATCATAAATCAAAATTCTGACGTGAACTTTAGCCACATCAATAAATCCTTCATTTATCATTATTAAAGAGACGTCAGCATTCAAGGCCTGATTTATAGCTGGAAATTTAGATCGTGTATTGTCTCTGATACGGTAAATATTCTTGTGCAAAGCCCGTGAGGCAGTTTTCTACTTACTAGGAATTAATGACTCATAAAACAGAGCCAGAGCCAGTTGGTGTGAATGAAGGGAAGGCTGTGGCTATTGGGGTCTCTCTCCTGTGGGATTAGGAAGGTGATTGGGTCAGTCCACCCTGTGAGCAGACCCTGGTGGGTCCTGGCCCTGGGTGGGATGTGGCGGCTTGGCCGTGCCAGCCCTGTCAGGCTGCACCACCCAATACTCTCCTCTTAAATCTTCCAATACATATGTTAAGCCTCTGGTTCTCTCTGCACTGGCAAATCTTCAAAATCCTTCACCTCCAGGAAAGACCATCTGCTGCTACAGCACCATGGAAACAGTTTTCGGCAAGTGAAAACTTCAGTATATCATTTTAATTCAGCCCCGTGCCACAAATTCAGTAATTTATCCTGCCTTTTGCAAGGTTTTTCTCTAAGTCTCTGTATGGCTGGTGTTTGTTTGGGGAGTTTTAGGGATTTTGCATTTGTGTGAGGGTCTCAGAGTTGTCATGATACGGCGAGAGAACTTGTCTGGTCTGAAAGCACCCTGAGCTGATGTGCTGTGCTGACACCCCTCCATAAACAACACATCAAGCCCTACACTAAAACTCTTCTAACCACTAAATTCAATTGAATCAAAGCTTAAATCAGCAGTTAAATGCATTTGCAGACGCCAGGCGTGGTGCTGCTGGGGGACAATGGGGCTGATGCAGCAGTGGGAGCTGCAGCCTGGCCCGTTCTCTGGGGGCTCAGAGGAGGAACAGCACTGAGAGGGCACTGGACTGCACTGTTTGCCCACTTGCTGCTTCCTTTTGGCTTTACAGAGGAAGATTTGCATCTCAGTGCCTGATTTATAGGACCTTTGCTCACTCACTGGGACAAGCTTTTATTTTGGTTAAAGCATTACAGAGTGATACAGTGTGATAGAACGTGCAATGTTATCTCTAATAAGCAGTTATCCTTCATAATGTGAATTAATTAAAACTTTACACTTAAACCAAGTAGCTAATTACAGACCTTTTAGCTTAATAAAGAGTGTGGGAAGGGATAATATAAATGGTAATTATTGAGTTAAACAGAAGGTAATGTGCATCCAGGGCTCACCTGGGACATCTCAATCAATACTCAATTACTTCACTACTCTCTGAGGTCTGCATGGGCTTCTCTGGGTGCTGCTTCCCAACCTGGCAGAACTCCTGGAGGTTTCTGCCATGGCTTTGTTCTGCAGGGAGGCAGAAGTGCTGCAGGTCTGTGCTGCTGGCAGAGCCTCTGGCCCCAGGCAGCCTGTGCCCTCCGAGCCCCTCCAGCGCACCTTGACTGAGCATCGTTCCTGGCATCACACAGCCCTTACAGCAACACAGAGGGGAAATTCATTTAGCAAGGCTTGAGGTCACATTCTGAGAGTTAACAGTTACGGGCTCAGGAGCAGAGAGTTGCAGGAGGAAAGCAAACCCAAACCACAGCCCTGTGCAGAGCGCAGGGGCCGAGCTGCTCCCTCAGCCCCGCTCCCAGCGCTGCAGGGAGCACAGAACGTGGCCAGGGAGCACAGAGGCAACTCACAGAATGTGGCCAGGGAGCACAGAGGCAACTCACAGAATGTGGCCAGGGAGCACAGAGGCAACTCACAGAACGTGGCCAAGGAGCACAGAGGCAATTCACAGAACGTGGCCAGGGAGCACAGAGGCAACTCACAGAACGTGGCCAGGGAGGAAAGAGGCAACTCACAGAATGTGGCCAGGGAGCACAGAGGCAATTCACAGAATGTGGCCAGGGAGCACAGAGGCAACTCACAGAACGTGGCCAGGGAGCACAGAGGCAACTCACAGAACGTGGCCAGGGAGCACAGAGGCAACTCACAGAACGTGGCCAGGGAGCACAGAGGCAATGCCCTCGTGCCTTCCTGTGAGATGGGAATGGATGGGAAGCCATCCCAGACCCAGCTGCCACATTCCCTTCTGGGGTTGTTTGGTGAAGCAAGCCTTTCTGCAGGCAGGGGGAAGCCCTGGAGAGCTGTCAGCACTGACCACAGCCATCCTGGCACTGCAACAAGGGCCCGGCAGCTGATGTGAGCTTAATGACTGCATGTGAATGGATTGACTGGCAGGCACTGGGACTCGCTGGCTGGGGAGCTGGGACTTGACACAAAGCCAGAGGTGTCTGGCTGGAAAATTCTGGCTTGTTTGGGAAAGGTCACTGTGATGCTGCAATACTTGAGCTAGCTGGATTGCAATCAGCTCCAAAAACACAGCAGTAAATGGAAAGTGGGGTAAGATGTCCTGTGGGTTCCTCGGCAGGTGAGCTGGGCAGGCTGGCCCGTGGGCACCACAGAGAGAGGGAGGGCAGGATCCAAACTGCACCCACTGCTGGCCAAGGTGAGATGGGCTGTTGGCCAAAACACAGCGAGCTGAGATGAGAGAGAGGAAGGGCTGGGTAAGAATGGCACCCAGGGGCAGCTCGAGGGCCTTTGGGCTTGCTGTGGTGAGAGCTTGGTCCTGTCCTGGTGTGGCTGTGGCCAGGAGAGATCCTCTGGGTGCTGATGTGGTGGGGACAGGTCCTGCTGGCCCCCAGTCCTGCAGCAGAAGGTAGCACTGCCTCCAGCTTCAAAGGCAGAACGCTAATTTCTGTCTGAGCAAGAAGAGTCACAAACTGTGCATCAGCCCCTTCATGGATGTGCTCCATGCAGCACCTCTGCCAAGGGTTTGAACAGGGAGGAAAACCCCCTGTTAAGAGGAGAGCCTGGTTCAGTAAATGAGTACAGTGCTGGCTGGCAGCTGCTCCAGGCTTGTGCTGAGTATCTCAAAGCCTGGGGTGCCATCAAGGGTCCCCAGCCATCTGCAAGGGAAGAGCTTCTTCAGAATTACTAGCAGTGGCATCCTGTGTCCTCTTTGGTCCAAGATGATGTTTGCTGAAGGATATTGGAAGAATTAGCTGAGCTATTTCTCTTTAATCCTGTCCCAAGTGACAGCAAAATCAAACTAAAAGGCAGGAGATCATGTGCTGTTGTTTTAGGCAGGAGCCCAGTGGTGTTAATGAAGGGTTTTATCATTAGGGGCTGTTTGATTTAGAGAACGAAATATCCAAGGTAACAAAGCTGGATGAATTAAAAGCTTAACAGCATTAATAGGTGTTACAGCCCCACAAATTCCTCAGGGAACTTGTGTGGGCTATCCCACTGCTCCTCGAGACCAGTGACACTGCCAGCCAGTGCTGCCCTTCCCTTGGGGGCTGTTCAGTGCTTGGCTGCTGGATTTGCCCTTTCTAGGAAGGAGGTTTTAGGGGCAGGCAGACAGTGGCTTTTGGCAGGGGTGCAGCATTGTGTGGCTGTTGGGGGGTTCAAAGAGCCAGGAGACCTCTTCTCACTGTTTGTGGTTTGGCTTTTATTTGATGAGTCAAAGGATATAAATAAATGGACTGTGTTTGCAAGGGTGATGCTTCTGCATCTCTGACTGGCACAAACAAGGGCTGGGGGGGGTGGGAATAGTGGGTAGGGATATTTCTGAGAATCTTCTTCAGTCTTTGCTCTCCTTTCCTGGCAATATCAGCAAGCTCTCCAGCACCACTGCTCTCTAATCTAATCAGTCCTAGGGAAACAGGATTTGCTGCAGTGTCTGACCACTTAGATATCCACCAGCAGAGTAAATACCAGACATGTTCTGTGAGAATGGCCAAAAGCTATTCCAGCCCCTTTCAATGCAGATCTCTGGAACCTGGGCCTCTCCCTGCCTTGTGCTGCTGCTCCAAATTCCAGCACTGCTGGCTTTCAGCAGGACACTGCAGGTGGGTTCATCGATACAAGAGGAGGATCTCAGAGAACTCAGACCAGGGGATGTGCATCCTCTTCCTTCTCATGAGCGTTTATGGGTCTCTTCCAAAGTGTTTTCCTTTATGATTCTTGATTAGTAGATAAAAGGCCCATTTCTTCTTTTAATGGAGTCTGATGTTAATGGTCTCCCTCCAATCAGATTAAGGTGTTTTGGCCTGTTTTACTCTAATGGAGGATGATTGAGAAACATCTGGTTCACAGCTGGCTCCTCGAACTCTCGCTGTGCTGTGCTGCTGCCACTGAGACACTGCCTGGAAATAAAGAAAAAAAGACTGGAGGAGTTCACCCCTCTCCCTTCACAGGGGCTTCAGCACTCCCTGCTCCTGGTGTCTGCTCTGCTGTGGGCACATCCTGGGACCATCACAAGAAGCACAAGGAGAGCAGGGGGGAGGCTGTGCTGGGGCTGTGCTCACCCTGGGGTGAGCTGGGGCAGCTCCTGGGGCAGCTCCTGGGGCAGCTCCTGGGGCAGCTGCTGGGGCAGCTCCTGGGGCAGCTTCTGGGGCAGCTCCTGGGGCAGCTCCTGGGGCAGCTGCTGGGGCAGCTCCTGGGGCAGTTCCTGGGGCAGTTCCTGGGGCAGCTGCTGGGGCAGCTCCTGGGGCAG
>VZRZ01006179.1:166522-194612 GCA_013398175.1 Climacteris rufus | reverse complement strand
CTCCCGCACCCCCGGCTGCGCCGTGTCCCCGGGCACCGCCGTGTCCCCCGTGCCCGGCTGCTTCGGCGCGCGGTGTCGCCGCATCGGTCCCGACGCCGGTCGCCCGCCGCGGGTCGTGCTGCGCCTTGCGGTACCGGGAGTGACCGCCTCGGCTCGGCGGTGGGGCCGCTCCGGGGCTGGCCGGACGGGTTGCGGGGCGGATGTGCCGCCGCTCTCCGGGGCGCGGAGACCTGCGTGAGGAGGGGGAGAGGACGGACGGGTCCCCGTGGAGTGACCGCGTCAGCCCGGGGCGTCCCGGTGCCCGCGATCACCGGAGGCACTGGGCAGCGCGCTGCCGGTACCCCGACAGGGACACGGTCCGAGCCTTGGGGTTCGTGTTCGCGGAGGCTGCGCTGCCGCGGACGGACCCGACCGGTCCCGGCGCCGGGAAGAGTGTCTCGGAGCATCCCGGAGCGCGCCGAGCGGAACGGCCGCCAGGGATGTGCCCGGCGGGGATGCGCCGCCGTGCCCCTCGTTACCGGTGTCTTGAGCCCGAGACGAGGCTCGACCTGCCGGTCGCTGCTTGCCGGTTGTGGAAGGATCGTGAAGCTGTGAACTGAGGGAAATAGCTCTTCTTGTCAAAGAGAGAATTGGCTGTCTTGTGGAAAAAGGGTGTATGCCAGGGAATGGTACCTTTCGGTTCCAGCATCCACACGCTATGGCCACGGTACAGTGGCAGTGTTGTCTGTGGTGTCAGAAGGGTCGATGGTCCCTGGGACGGCACACTTGCTAGGGCACTGATCAGGTACCTGCGAGGTTGTTCTGGGTGTGCAGGGAGAGCTTTGTGGAGCGTGGTTTTCACACGGTGATGCCGTGGCTGGTGGAGCCGGCGTGGGAGCTGCTCCTGCGACCTGGCACAGCACGGTGCTGAGCTTCCCAGTGGATGCACTGGGTGGCTTTTACTAGCAATTCGTGTGTCAGTGGTTTTGCTAACATGTTGTCTTCCCTGCAGTTGTCCTGCTGGACTCAAAGGAATCACAGGCAGAGCTGGGCTGGACCTCACACCCATCAAACGGGGTAAGTGCAGAGGTGGGACTGTCCCTCTGGATCACTGGAAAGGGTGAAAAGGTCTGTCAGCCTCTTGGTGCTCAGCAGCACTTGAAGTCCTGTGGTGTGAGTGCTTTGCTTGCCGTGGAGCTGGGGTGGGGGCTGGCAGCCTCAGGGTCTCCTCATTCCAGGGTGGGTGGGCAGCTCGGCATGGTCAGCACCGGGAGCCCTGGGGAGCAGAGCGAGGAGAGAGGCATTGGCTGTGAGAGCACTGGAGTGCCTCCTCGAAATGGATTTTACATTACTTAAACAAGCCAATAGACACTGGCCAGTTAAGGCTTTGTGTTGTGGTTTGCATGCCAGCATGAGCACAGAGGGTCAGTCCAGCCCGGAGAATCCGAGGGCTCTGGCTGGGGAAGTCATCGGGAGCTGTGTCATGTAGTCTGTGTTTGATCAGGCCCTGGCTTTGCTCCTGGTGTCAGTCTAAAGCCACTTTCAGGAGAGAGTGTCAGGAAGCTTGGAGTTATGCTCCTTGCAGCTTTGGGTTCATTTTCTGGAATGGAAACAAAGCATTCGAAGGGAAGAGTGATAAATCCTGGAGTCATCTGTGTGGCACAGCTGTTTGTTTGCAGAAGAAACTCTGTTTTGGGTATGTTTTGACTATTTTGCATAAATTTACCCCCAGAAAGAATTGTTTTGGGAAATTGCCAGGTTGTCGTTCAGGCTGTGAGGGTTGAATCATCATTTCACTGATCAGAATCTCTGCTGATAGCTTTGGGGAAACACTCCAGCCGAGGAGGATTTGTCCTGTTGCAGCTAAAACTTCTCCTGGCAGAGAAGCTGCTGCTGTTCATGGGGATGTTTGATGTCCTTGTGTGATGGTGTGACTGGTGTCACATCTCTTGGATTTCTGTGGGTGGCCCAACCCCATCCGGCGTTACACTGTGTGGTAACACCGTGTGTATGCACCTTCCCAGGGACAGAAAATCCAAGCAGTGTGTGGAAGGTGAAGGCTCTGGCTCCTCGGTGGATGATGTGCCCAGAATCAGGCTTTGTTTTCCAAGGTCTGCTGCCAGTGCTGCCATTCTGGTTGTGCCTTCATGTTTGCACCTCTGCAGAGAGCTCAGGCCCAGGAGCTGGGTTGCTGCAGCTGGTGGGTTTGGTGGGCTGAGGACTTGCAGTGCAGAAAGCGTTCAGTGGGGAGGCTTGTGGTGCTGATATTTATCCTGGTCGGTGTGTCTCTGCTGGGGCAGCTCCTGAGCTGTGTTCTCTCCCCAGTGGGAAGAGATCAGCGGCGTGGATGAGACGGACAGGCCGATACGCACGTACCAGGTCTGCAACGTCATGGAGCCCAACCAGAACAACTGGCTGCAGACGGGCTGGATCGCCAGGCGCGACGGCCAGAGGATCTTCATCGAGCTCAAGTTCACCCTGAGGGACTGCAACAGCATCCCTGGCGTGACGAGCACCTGCAAGGAGACTTTCAACTTGTACTACGTGGAGTCTGACTCTGACCTGGGCTGCAGTGTCCACGAGGGCAAGCACACCAAGATCGACACCATCGCTGCCGACGAGAGCTTCACGCAGGGCGACCTGGGCGAGCGCAAGATGAAGCTGAACACCGAGCTCAGGGAGATCTGGCACCTGAGCAAGAGAGGCTTCCACCTGGGCTTCCAGGACGTGGGCGCCTGCGTGGCGCTGGTCTCTGTGCGGGTCTACTACAAGAAGTGTCTCAGCACTGTGCAGAACTTGGCCGTGTTCCCGGACACCGTGGCGGAGACGGCCTTTGCAACGCTGGTGGAAGTGAAGGGCACCTGTGTGGCTCACGCTGAAGTGGATGTGGATAACCCCCCCCGCATGCACTGCAGCGCCGAGGGCGAGTGGCTGGTCCCCATAGGGAAGTGCATGTGCGGCCCTGGCTTTGAGGAGAAGGACGGGGGATGCAGAGGTAAAAATGGCCATTAGTGTCCTCTGGCAGTTTTTGTGTCAGTCTGTGCTGCTGCCAGACCTCTGTGGTGCCTGAGCACGCTGCAGACAAGTGGAATTGTCTTTTGTCAGCAATATGTTTCTTTAGGTGGTGGCAGCTCCCCAGCAAACCGCCAGACTTTGGTTTGGGGGGTGGCAGTTGGAGGGCGTGGGGCTGCTCTGCGGCGTGGGCAGACATGTCAGGGCTCTGGATGCTGTCAGGCACTTCCCACAGCTTTATCTCTAATGTTAAAATTACTCTAGAACACTGTTGATATGCTTTGGACACAGTTTAATAATTTGGTGACTTTACAGCTCACACGGTTATATTTAAGAATGTACTCTCTGCCTTAACAGGCATCCTGCTAATGAACCTGGGGTTCCACTTCCATCTCGCTTTCAGAAGCAGGCAGGAGTGGGATGCTGGCTGCCATGCTCCTCTTCAGAGTGTGTTAGCCTCTGAACAGAGAGAGTTGATGTGTTAATGCCACCCCCAGGCACCTTCTTGCCAGCTGGGACCTGGGAAAGGGGATGTGTTCTTCAGGAAAACACCTTTGCTATCTGTGCCTGGTGTCCAGGTGATACCTTGGACCTCTCCCTTTTCAGAAAACAGATTGAGAGGCAAACAGCTAAATAAATCCCAGGCAGATAGAGTTCCCCCACGCTGGAGGCAGGTGGTGCAGGAGGAGAGGAAGCTTTTCCTTTGAGTTGGATCTGCCCTTCAGGAGCCACTCAAGGCTTTTCAGTTTTACACTGATGGTGCCTCCTTCCTCCAGGTGGTGGGATGCCCTTCCCAGTGCTCTGGGCAGAGGCTTCTCCTTAAGAAGACCTTATTAAAGCTATCCAATTGAAATCTCAGTGCTGTTGATTGCTTCAGTGGCTGCATGGCAGCTTGCCATGCGTTCCACATCTGTTTGGAGTGGGGATTTACATAGTGAGTCCCAGAAGGCTTTTGCTAATGTTTCAGGTTTCTCTGTGTTGAGTTTAAATAATTCATATTCTCTGAGGAAAAATATTTGAAGTAATTTAATGGACATAATTAAGTTTTTCTCCCCTCTCACAGAAAGCAGGTCATTAGTCACTCTCTGTGGAGCAATGTCTGATGTCTGGTCAAATACCAGAAAATAGTTTTTAAGGGTTGAAAGTTTGGGGTTTGTTTGCAGCCCTGCATTAGCATAGTGCTAAGTGAATATCCTTAAAAGATTTCTGATGAAAGCACCCAGGGCTGTGGGAATTCTTCCATGAGGACAAAAGCCCTTGAGCTGGAGGCAGCTGGATACTGTGGGAGTCTGGGGATGTTAAACCAGCCAGGGGATGGCACAACACACCTGGCTCCACCAGTGTGATCCTGTGGCAGTGGCTTTGGAGGGCTCTGCTGGATCCTGCTGGCTCATGAAACTTCTTGGCCACAGTCTCTGTTGCAGCTCTCCTGGGCCTGAGAGGTCTGGGTGGTGGACTGGGGGTGGTGGGGGCTTTGCTGGTGCCTGTGGCGTGGCACAGGGGCCAGGGATGGTGGTGGCTCGTGGGTGGGGGTGGCAGCAGGACTGTGGCACTGGTGGCAGCTGTGGCACAGCTGGAGGATGCAGGAGGTGAACTGGTGAGGGTGTTTGAACTTGGTTGCAGGGCTGGTGTCCCTGTAACCCTGATTTAAGTGCTAAAAGCATCCTTTGCCAAGAGAATGTTTGTGTCCTCACTCTGAAATCAGGAGAAATGAGAAAAGGCCAATAGGACTTAAGACTCTGCTAATTCCTGCTGCAGGAAAGCTGAGTCTTTCCATGTCCATCCTCCTGTCCTGCACCAGCACTCCTGACAGGTTTGCACATTTCTGATGAATCATTTTGGTGTTTAGTGGAGCACAGCCATCTCTGGGGTGGGACTGCACAACTTTAGTGTCTGTTTAACATCCACTCATGAAGAAGAGGAGAGTTTGTCACTGAAAATGCACTCAGACTGCTTGTCTAGTCTGATGTATCTCTGTAGCCAGATGCTGCTCTGTGCTTACTCTGACCATAAAACCCATTCCCAGAAGATGTGTGGCAGGCAGGTGGGCAGTCCTGTGCTCTGTGGATGATCCCCTGCCTCTCCCTGTTTTGTTTTCACTTGGCTTCTCAGCTTTGATGTCTTTTTATCGTTAATTTTGCCAGGCATGGGCTGTAGCCCCTTTGTGCCATTTGCTTTGTGGTGCATAGCAATAACTTTTGTGTAAATGAAGCCTTGATGTGGGGGATCTGCCTGGCATTTTCCTGTAAGGTTGCCTCCTTCTGCTTCATCTCTTCTATCCAATCCCTAGTAATAACTGCAAGGAGAATTTCAACAAAGCCCAAGGTTAATATTTACCAGCCAGATTTGCTGCAAATGAGACAACTTCAACCAGACATTGAATTAATGTGATGGAGACCAGTTACCTAAAATAGCTGCCAGCCACTCTTCTTTGACAGAAACGTAAATCTGTGCTCTGGAGAAGTTTCCTCCTCAATTCATTTCCCTCCATTTCTGACAGCAGTGGTGGGAGCCAGCTCTGCACTGCTGCTGTGCCCTGTGTTCTGCTCCCCCTCACCAGCTTGGTGTGCTCAGTGATGGTCTAATTAGTGGCTGTGTCCCTTGTCTGCACGGGAATGACATCACTGAGAACAGTTTTAGGGTGGAAATAGTTTCTAGTGCTTTGTCAGTATTTTTAAACGACCTTTTAAAGAGATGAGTGTTGCTGTTTTCCTGGGGAGGAAGACCTCACCCAGGAGGTGGCTTTGGTGACACACTGCTTGTGGCAGCACAGGGAGCAGCTGCTGGTGGCCATGGTTGTTTTTTGAAATGGGAACAACAGAAGTTTCCCCTCCTTTTCTGCATCACTGGATGGATTTTTGAGCAGCATGTTGAATTCAACTTGCTATGGACAAGACACAAGGAAGATTTATTCTATCTCTCTTAGGGAGAAAGCAAAGTTTTGGGGTGGGAGTGGGATGAATAAGATGCTTTTCTGTCTGTTGGATGTGTCCCACCACAGCATCATGTCACTGCAGTGTCCTTAGATGAAAAATAAGCGGTTCAACTGAAAGTTAGAGAAATTTAAAATAATAAATTACAGTATTTCGTCATTTAGTGCAAAGATACCTCCTGAAGCCCAAGGTCTGCTTTTCTGTTTAAATACAAAAAAAGATGGATCCAAATGAGCAGCACTTGGAGCTTTTGATTTGTTCCATCTTTTATACATTAGCTTATAAACCTGTGTGTGCTCCTGGAGTGTATTTTATCTGCTGACTGATGGAGGGGGATTATGCATATGTTTATTTTTCCTCCTGGGACTCTGTAAGTTGCACAAAGCACCAGGTTTTACATCCATCACGGGTGCAACCACAGGCATCCCTCTGGAATTGGCCCTTGGAAGGGCTGGAGCTGGGGGCACTGAGGGGTTGTGGGGTGGCATCAGCCCCAGCACAGGATGGTGGGTGCTGCTTCCATCAGCCATGCACATGGAACACCCATGTGAAATGAGCTCTCTGCTCAGCCTCTGTGCAGTAATGACCAAGCTTGGAGGTATTTATCACTTGGGATTGCACGTTACGTTGCTGGTTCTCAGTGTGTCTGAAATAATTATGGCCATGGAAGTCGTGGCAGATTCAGACACAAATCGCTCCGTGACATTTAATTTCAGAGCAAACGACTCTGACAATTACAAGCATCACGAGTTGTTTGCAGAACTCCTGGCAGGTTGAGGCTGTGGGTATCTGGCTGCTGGATGAATGTGTTGGGTTGAAACACCAAGGGGATGTGTCTTGCCCACGGCTGAGGGGGTTTTGTGAGCTGAGGGGCTCGGCACAGGGGTGCTGGAGAGCCTGGTCAGCCAGATCTTCACCAGGAACTGCCTGCTGGATCCATGAGGGAACTGACAGAGCCAACAGTAAATTGCAATTGGCTCAGTGGCTGTGCCTGCTTCAGAGTGTCCTTGAGGAACATTCTGGCATAAACAGCAATGAGGTTCTGTCAGTCCTGGCTGGATTCAGCAAATGCACTCTGTTAGATATTTCAAGACTGTCTTTCTTCTGGACTAAATCACTGAATTTAATTTCAGCTGTTAAGAGCTCATTGTTGGAGGTGCACGAAGATCTTGCCCTTGGACACGGGTTTTCATTTTAGTGCTCCTCAAATTATTTAACAAGGACAAAAATTATGGAGTAGCATTGTCTAGAGGTGTCAGAATTGCTGGGAATGTGTTGCACCGTAGGCTTCTTGTTGAAAACTAGTTATTAAAAACCTCCAGACTGCGTGGAAAGCAAGGTGCTTTTGGATTCTCTCAAATGGTGCAGCCCAAAGTTCCCATCCTGGCAGACTCAGAGCTGAGGTGAGAGGAGCCAGAGACCTGACTCAGTGCTTGCATTGATCATCCCTCACACTGACTTTGTCCCTCTCACATGGGCACAGGGATTGGACACGACTGCTGTCCCTTCTCTCTCCTGCACTATTGATTACAGCTGGTGTAAGGCAAGGCAAGATCACAGACTCAGCGTGGAGGGGGCAGCAGCCTCTCTGTGACCCGAGGATGTTTGTTGAGAAGGCTCTTTGGCCACCCCAGTGCACCACTGAACCTCTGTCCTGTCTGGCTTGGGCAGTGTCCTTGTGCACGGGTCCTGGCTGGGAGTGTCTGTCCCTCCCCGGGGCTGCTGCCCCCTCCTTCCCACTGCACCTTGCCTCTGAAGCACTGATGAAATGTTTGGAACATAATAAACAGTGACTTGCCTGGCTTGATAATGGAATTAAGATAGATGGAGTGCAGCTGTGCCAGCCTGGTCCAGCGAGGGGTCAGCAGGAGCCAGAGCTCCTGGGAAAGATGCATTGGGAACAGCTTGGATGACAGTGGTGAGACTGCAGGTTTGTGTTGCTCAGTGAGGGCTGGATGTGAGTCTAAGAGCTCAGGGGGCCCAGTGCTCCCAGTCTGCCCTTTGCTGGGAGGGATTTCTGGGGTGGTGGGTGCTGCAGCCCATGGTGCTGTCCTGGTTCTTGCTGTGGCACCCCCGGTGCTGGCTGCCTGTGTCCCCAGCTGTGCCTTTCCTGAAGAGCATTTTTATGAATGCCTGCTTCAACAGAGAAAATTAACACACATTAAAGCGGACAAATTTTGTCAAATACAATTCCATGACCAGAACTGGAAAGGAATTGATTTTGGAAGACAACTGAGTTGTAGTGTTAATTATAAATGCCCGTATAGGCGTTTTGAGTGAGGCTGTGGCTGTTATAGATTTGTGCTGGCACACACAGTGCTGCTGCTGGTAGGACTTCACTGGGTAGGGAAAATGAACGCTGTCCCGTGCCACTGGAGTAGGAAACCATGCATTTTCTAGCTCTGCATCCTCAATTGCCCCTGCTTTCCCTATGGCACAGGCTGGGAATGAGAGAGGACGTTGCTGTCTCTGGACAGACACCCGCTCCTGTCTGAGAAGCCGTGTCAGAGGAGGCAGCAGGAGAAGCCCTTCCCATGGTTGCTTCATGCTGGGTAGTCGGCCAGCCTGCAGCACAGATCAGTGTAGCTCGTTCTGCTGCTGATTTGATGGTGTGCAGACAGTGTTACATCGAGGGGGGAGCGTGCTCTCTCTGTCAGTGACATGGATCAGGCACGCTTGAGGAGCTTCTGTGGTCAGCAGTGGTGGAGCTGGAGAGAGGTGGTTGATCCATCTGACCCACCTGGCTGCTTCTCTCTGGCTCTGGAACAATGAATTATTGAATTTTTTTTTTGTTTAATAATTTAGTTGTGGTAGTATCAGAGGACAAGGAACAGGATAGAAAGTAGTGTACCAAAAAGAGAATTTAATTCTATAAATTGATGACCTGATCTCCCGAGAGCTGTCACATACCCACTGCAGAAATAAGCACTGTGAAATGACAGGGACACCTAAACCAGCTGGGGACCAAGAAAAACTCATGTAGGATGAGGTGGAAGAGGGTGGGAGTTTGTCTGAAAAAAGAAACAGAGACACACACATGATGCATCACATGTGCTGGGTGCTTTTGTTCTTCTCAAGGGCAAGTTTTGGACAGCCAAGGAACAAAATTAGCAAGTAAAGCCCACGTCTCCTCGTGGGACACGCTCGCATGGGGTTGTGGTGCCTGTTCCTGGGCCATGCAAATTGGGGCTTTTTGTGCCATTATTAATGTCAGACACTCCTGTAAACTTACTTCTGGCTGTTAGAAAACAGGGAGGAATAGTCTGAAAGACACTTCTAATCGGAAATGTTCAGTTTCCTAGGATGAGATGTCAGATTGATGTGACAGGCACACTGGAGTGATGGGGGCTCTGGGCTGAGCGCTTGGGTCCCATCGTGTTTGTAAACAGGATTGATTTTCCTGTCCTGCCTGACACAGTGACATTTCTGCCGTGTATTGTGGTCAGTGCTGCCTAACTAAAGGAAAAACCAAACTCTGTCTCCATTCTATGAGTGTACTGCTAGTTTTGGTTTGGCTTCTCAAATCTAAAGAGGGAACTGGAAGTTTTGGGAGTAATTTTTTAACATTTGCTGTTTTTCCCTGGTTTGCCTAGCACCCTGGGTAGGGAATGACATTTACTGTGAAAGTCAGCACAGAGCTACATCACCCAAATTTCTCTTCTGGGTAACACCAAGGCACAACTAGCTTGGTGCCAGGATCGTGCAGGTGCTCAGGGAAAGCAGCTTAGAGGGTGGTGTCTGCTGGCCAGGGACAGCAAAGAACATCCCAGGAAACAGGGAAATGCAGTCATCAAACATGTCCCCATCCATCCTGTGGTGCTCTCCCCATAACACCCTCTCTCTTTCAGCTTGCCTTCCAGGGTTTTACAAGCTCTCCCTCCGTCTCCCTCTCTGCTCTCCATGCCCTGAGCACAGCTTCACACATGAGGAAGCCTCCACGTTCTGTTCCTGCCAGAAGAATTACTCCAGGTCTCCATCAGACCCACCATCTGCCTCCTGCACACGTACGTCTCTCTGGAATGAGAAGGCAGCTCCTTGTGGTGAGGGAGCAGTGTCCAGGCACTTTGTCTGTGCTGCAGCACAGAGCTGGGGGTGCCCAGGGCTGTCCCAGGCTGTCCCCTGCACTGTGCTGACCTGTGGGAGCATGTCCCTGAGGGTTCTGTCTGCGCTGGGGTGATGTTGCAGCAGGGAGGGGATGGAGGGGCTCTCCCTACACCCCAGAGCTCCCAGGCTGAGGCTGCAGGCTGATGAGACAGATGCGTGGTCAGGCTCATGGACTCCCTGGCAAAACTGGGGCACAGTCATTTAGTCACTATAGTTCACAGGTTTTAATTAAATGGCCTCCCGTTAATTGGATTGGACTCCAGCTGCTCTGGTGATGGATGCTGTCCAGCTGCCGGCACAGCCGTGAGGAGCCCTCCAGCTCTGTGGAGCGTGGCCGGGCAGTGTCCAACCAGCAGCGAGCTCCCAGGCTCTGGTGGCCAAAGCCCAGGGAGGTGCTTGGTCCAGCTGGGTGCTTTTCATGCACAGTGTGAGCTGTGGCTTGTGGTGCACACTCATCCCTCCAGCTGGGATCCCCTGTCCCGTGTCCCATGCACCAATGCCTCCGTGTCCCCCTGTGCCACCCCGTGCTGTGCCACCGCTCTCTTGCGCTCTGCCACCACCGCCTGTGCTGCTGCTCCCAGAGCACCTTTAGGTTTGTCCCAGCACCCTTGCACAGACCCTCTTCTGCTTCCAGGTCCGCCCTCTGCCCCGAGGAACCTGGTGTACAGCCTGCGGCAGTCGTCCCTGGTGCTGGAGTGGAGTGCCCCGGCCGACGCGGGCGGCCGCAGCGACCTGACCTACAGCCTGTGGTGCGGCCGCTGCCCGGCGGGGCCGCGGGGCCGCTGCGAGCAGTGCGGGAGCGGCGTGGCCTTCGTGCCGCAGCAGACGGGCCTGGTGGGCCGCACCGTCACCCTGGTGAACCTGCTGCCCCACGCCAACTACACCATCCGCGTGGCGGCCGTCAACGGCGTGTCGGGCCTGGGCCCGCCGTGGGGGCAGCAGTACGCCGAGGTCAACGTGTCCACCGGCCACGCAGGTACGGCCGCGGCCTGGCAGCGGTCGGTGCTTCGCCCCCAGCGTGCCAAGGGGGCAGCTGCTGGTGCTGTCACCTCTGGAACATCAGCTCTGGGTCTGCTCTGCAGCCAGGCGGGTGGCTTTGCTGCTGGGAGGACACAGAGTCTGGAGGTGGTGTGGTCACTCTCCTCAGGCCCCTCGTGGCCCTGATTCTGCTCAGTTTGTCCTGGTGGCACAGATGTGGCAGAGGGGCAGGTGAAGTCTGGCCCGTGGCGCTCTCAGGGAGTTTTGGTTGGTGCCACTGCGAGGCAAGGAGTGAGCGTGGTGACAGCTTGGGCTTTGAAGGGACAGGTCTGCTCTGTGATCTGGCTGCCGTTTGAATTTACAAATCACAAAAAAATACCTTTGATGAAGCAACATTTTTAGTCCATTCATGAAAAAAACCCCTCTTTAAAACAGATCATTCAAATGTTGGCTATCCTTCAGAAACAAAAAAAATTGATTTCCTCTCTATCCTGAGCTAGTCTGTGACACAGTTTCTTACAGTAACTATCCCCTTCCATTTCCAGTTTGGCATTTCTGTGGGGGAAGCGAGTGCCTGGCTGCCTGTGGACAGGACCCTGACCAGAGGGGTCTGTCCCTCCTCAGTTGGTGGCTGTGCCAAAGGACAGGCAGGTCCCTCCTCTGCTGTTGGCTGTGCCAAAGGACAGTCGGCTCTGGCTTGTTGTGTCCTTGTCCATTCCTCTGCGGTTACGTTATTAATTTGCATGAAAACCCTTTGCCAAGCCACAGTTAATGGAGACAGATGATCCTCACGTACCTCTTGGCAGGAATCAGCCAACAATTTCATCTGAAGAGATTAAACTTTGATCTTGTTATAAATAATTTTCCCACCACTTGATCAAATGTTTTTGTGCACGCTTTTGCTTTCTCTTCCCTCATACCATAATCCCCGTGGCTCCTTTGGGGGATGCTGTGCTGCAGACTGCTCCTCAGCAGAGGTGTCACTCCTCATTAGGATCTGTGCTGTTCAAGGATGGATTTAGCTCTGGGAAGATCTTCTGCCTCCTGAGCTCAGGCCAGGGAGACAGTGAACAGGCTGGGGAGGGCTGAGCTTAGGGAGGTCTGATAACAAGCCATTCCTCCAGTCTGGTGCGGGCAGAGGGGCTGGGGCTCTGGAGGTGCCTCCTTGCCTGGGGCTGAGCTGGGCACAAGAGGCCAGGTGTGGGCAGTGAGTGCCCCGTTCTCTTAGGGAGCAAAGCAGCCAGTTGGTGATGCCAGCTCATGCCTTGGCTGCTCAGAGCTGCTTTTCCCCTGGGGAAGGGGGAATCTCAGCCCTCTTGCTCAGTGCTGTGTACTCCTGAGGGAACTGAAATGCATGTAAAGAAGGTGGATAATTAATCCTGTAATCTGTTCAAAATCAATGTCTCTTGTTGAGCTGTCAGATCTCTGGATGCAGATGGTGGCTCAAAATTACCCGAGCAGCTGAGGCTCCAAAGTTTCTTGGCACACTGACAGTGTTTGTTGCTGAAGGTGTCCCCTCCTGGGCAGTGCCAGCCTGGGGCTGCCCCGTCTGCAGGCACATGGTGCCCTGGCTCCTCTTGCCTTGGCCCCGTTGGCAAGGAGTGGCAGTGATAGTCATCCCGTGCCCATCAGCAAAGAAGGGGACAAGGCAGGGAGAAGGTCATCCCCTGGGGAGGCGGCTGCACAGCCAAGTTTGTCTGCAAGGCCCCACTGCGAGGAGGGGACCCTGCGTGGGCAGGGCACGGAGCCACAGCTGGCAGGGACAGCGTGTGGAGCTGCTCCTCAGAGCACATTGACTCTTGGAGTCTGTGCTCTGCAGCCCCTCGTCCCTAGAGCCCACCACCCTGCCAGGTGGGGCCAGGCATCAGGAGAAAGGAAACTCTGGGGATGCCTGAGCCGTGGTGATTTCCGTGGTGCCTGTCATGCCGTGGTCTTGAAGTTGTTTCCAGCAGCAGGGGAGCTCTGGCTGCTGATATGCTGGTTCAGAGGAAAAATTAAACAAGAAACAAGACCTTATTTAGCTGTCAGATCCTGCTTCTCTAATCCAGCTCTGTGCTGCCCTTCCCCTCCAGCAGTCACCAGAGGGAATCGCCCGCCCTTCCCTGTATTTGCAGGGAAAAGAAGAGATGCAATTTAGTCTGCAGGTGGCAAAATTAATACTGTGTTTTTTCTAATCTGGCCCCAGCATGGGACTAAATAAAAGTGTTTGAGGAGTGAGTGGAGCTGTTCACCTGCAGGAGCAGAGCTGCATTAGCCATGTAAATGTGCACTCCAGGCCCATGTCATTTGTATTCCCGGCAGGAATACAAGGCTCCTGCCTTAAAGAGCTTTTAAATCTGCTGCTGATTAATAATGCAGCCAGTGCCAGACTGCATCCTCCTTCCTGAGGCTGGAGCAGGGGTTTGAGCTGGATTTGGTCCTGCACAGCAGATTTGCCTGTGTGTGCTCAGGGCTGGTGCAGTGACCGTGGGGCAGCGGGGCAGCAGTATGAGCCAGCCCTGGGGTGAGCATCTGCACTCCGGGGGTTTTTGTCCTGAAAGAGCTGCCTGCTGACTGCTGAGGCAGCTTCTCTGCTTTGGAGTGGAGATGTCTGAGGCAGGAGCTGCCTGGGACAGTGCCCAGGGCATGTTCTGTGTTGGGATGTTAGTAATTGATGAGGGAGGGGAGAGGCGGCCCTGTCTTGCACAAGCAGGGCAGGGTACAGGCCAAATGCAGGTGTTGGATGCAGCAAATTCCAGGGAGGGACACGGTGCCACATCTTGTTTTATGCCTGTTCTGCTGCTACACTGGTTAATCAAGAGGAGAAAACCCACGTACAGGGGAATGGAGTTTATAAAATCAGGCAGAGTGGTGAATAATTTAATGTTTGCTTTTTCAGAATAGAGGCAATGTTAGGAGAGCTTAAAATATTGATGGGAAACACATTTTTTTTTCACAGTGTGAAATGCTTTATAGCCTGTGTGATTTTCTTTAATGTTTTTTAAACATGTTTGAGGCTGGTGCCTGCTTTTCTGTCATGTACCACGGGCTCTGCTCTAAAGCCCATCCCCGAGTGAGTGGGATTTTTCCTGATGGCTTTGTTAACAGTCAGGACCACGCTTTCAGGTCTCTCCAGTCCATTTGCTGGATTCAGAGATATAGGAGGGCAGCTTTGTGATATTTTATTGATGGGAATCGTGTAACACAGCAAGGAGCACTTAGCTTAGCTTACAGGAGCAGGACCCAAGGCAAGTGTTGGGGGAACCTTCACCGCAGGTGGGTGCTGCCAGCTCTGGCCCTTTTCCTGCCACACAGATGGAGTGTTACTGATCTTCCTTCTGTGCTTCATGCTGGGGGTGAGCTCACTCCCTGTTCCTTACAGGGTACAGTTCTATGTCCCCTTAAAGGCCGTCTCTGGGGGCAGTGAATTCCCTGGGGGATAGCACCTGGCTATGTCCTGGGCCATGGGGTGGGTCACAGAGGCACCTCTGTGTGGGCACTGGGGTCTGCAGGGAGCCCCTTTGGCTCCTCTCACGCTCTCATCAGAAGCCAAAGGGGCTTGGAATCAAGGAGCAAATCGCCATGAATAAAACATTATGAGGGCTTTTTATTTCAGCAAAGATTAATGAGCTAAGTAATAAATACAAAATTTCACAGATACTTAAGTTCACTTTCCAGGGACTTGTTCCTCTCCACAGGAGTCTCAGTGGGACAGAGAAGGGTCCAGAAAATGTCCTGATTTGATGGGAAGTGGGACAAAGTGGAAACAGTCAACGTCCCCGAGCAGCTTTTGCTGTGCCTGAGGGCTGTGAGCTGCTGCCTGCACAGGCTGGAGATGTGTTTGGAGCCAAACTTGGTTAAAATAGGAATAATTGGCAAGTGCATCTTGCAGTGGATGAATTAAATGGGTGCACAGATGTCAGGCAGGGAGTTTGTGCTGAGCAGAAATACACAGGCAGCCCCTGAGGCACAGACTGAGCTCAGAGCAGGGCAGTTGGGTGGCTCTCCCACACTCCCAGCCATCCAGTGGCATGGGGTACATCTGGTGTGAGGTGGTTCAAGAGGCCTTGGTATGTCCCACCAGCCCTCCTGATCAAAGATTGTGTTTTGCCTTTCCCAGACATCCTTAGCAGGGATTCAGAGCCCAGGACATGAGCCCATCCTCAGACCCCTCAGCAGCACTAAGGGCAGAGGCTGCCAGTAGGATTTTTGCCCATTTTCCATTAGAAAACACAGAGCTGTTGTGTTTTACCACTATCTCCTCCCATTGGGAGGTCACCAGCTTGGAGTTATTCCAGTCCTGACTCAGAGAGAGGGCACTGCTGCCTGCAGAAGCCACACACTGTGCAGCTGTCTGAGTTACAGGTTTTACTGAAGCAGCAGCTCCGTCACTGCCCGTTTCCTCTCTGCCTTTTCAGCGCCGACTCCCGTCACCGACATCCGCACGGACAGAGTGGAGCAGAAGAGTGTCTCCCTGTCCTGGCAGGAGCCAGGCTTCCCAGCCACCAATGGCACCGAGTACGAGGTCAAGTACTATGAGAAGGTAGGCTCTGGGCACGGGCTTGGGCTCTGCCTGTGCCCCAGCCCACTCTGGGTCCTTCCCTTGCTGGCTGGGCCTGTCAGGAGCACAGTGCCAGGTGCTGGGTGTGCCCCCAGTCCCGGCACCATCCACTGTGTGACACCAGCTAGGCAGGGACTGCCACACCACAGCAGCTTCCTGCATCCTGGAGAGTCCTGTATTCCCAGCCTGCTCTCTGGGAGAGTGTTGGACCTTGTGGTCTGCACTGGTGTAGGACTGAGAGCCACAAACCTGTGACTGGTGAGCTGTGAGTGGCCCTTCTGCATGGGAGGAGACCCAGCAAACATTTTTATGATGGTTTCTTGATTTTAATAATTGCTGCTGTTTGACAAGTGCAGTGGGTTGGGAATTTTAGGAGAAATACCAGTGGGCAGAGCAGGAACAAGGCTCTAAATCAACATAAATGCAGTTTATGACATAGTTCTGCAAATTACCTTATCTGCGTGTGCTCAGGCTCGTTATGGAGCTGACGGTGTGTCAGGCACACGGTGCAGGTGACATGTCAGTGTTCTGTATTTAGAAACAAGCTACCGTGAAGCTGATTCATATTAATGTGATTTTCAGCATCTGATAGATTCGAGAGGAGGGATCTGTGGGGGAGGGCAAACGCTGGAGCCCGAGACGGTAATTCCTGTGCAAATGGGCTGCAGCAACATGATAGTTGGGGTATGAAATGAGGAACCATCCTCCTTGGGTAGGGAATTTAAGTATAGTTTAGCAGTTATTCACTGAAATGAGGCTCTTGATGCTGACATGAATAGCAACTTAGTTCCTAATATTTGCTTTTAAAGCTTTTGTTTCAACTGTGAAGATCCAAAGGGGATAGCTGTGGAATGGAAACACATTTGGAAGTGATGTGAGCGATGCAGTGAGCGGCTGCTGCCTGTCCCTGTGCCAGATCACAGGGCTGGGACACTGCCCCTGCCAGACTGTGGGGCTGGGATGCTCCTCAGGGCTCCCCCTGCCATTTGTCAACGCTCCCAGAGCTGCTGCAGCACTCAAACAGGGTACAGCTGCAGCAGGGGGGTGGGAAGGGGATGGCTGGTGCCCCAGCTGAGCATGGTGCAGGGGGAAGGAGCTGTGTGGGCTGGCACAGCTGTTCCCCACCACCCCATCCTCTACCTGTCTTCATAGCATCATCCAGCTGCACCTGCCATTTCCTGTGACCTTCCCATGCCATTTCTATCCATGAGACATGCAGTGAATGCACTGTTTCTTTCAGAGCCTGGCTGTTTGGACAGTCTGTTCTGACAGGGCCCAGAGGCGAGGATGTGGCTGTGCTGTGCCGGCTCTGTGGCGCAGCTGTCAGCCCAGCTCCATCTCAGGTATCTCATTATTCCACAGGATCAGAGAGATCAAAGTTACTCAACTGTGAAAACCACATCAACGGCCGTGACGGTCAATAACCTGAAGCCTGGTACCCTCTATATTTTCCAAATCCGAACATCTTCCTCTCCAGACTACGGGAACTCCAACCCTGGCATTGAAGTGGAGACACTGGCAGAGTGTAAGTGCAGCAGGCTCTGAGCTGGGCCCTGGGGATGCAGTGCTCCCAGCTTGTGCCCCAGCTGCTCCTGGTTTCATGGAGCAGCACCTGTTCCTCAGGTTCTGCTCCTCCAGGTCTAAGGGCATGTGCTTCCCAGGAACTTGCTTATCCTTGTGTTTTCCCGTTAGGTTTTGATGAGGTTGGTCCTGCTGCCCTGCTTGTCCTGGGGGTGCCTGTCCTGGCCCTTCTCAGTGAGGAGCCAATGAGGGCAGTTGTGCTCTGGCTTCTCTCTCGTGAGGAGGCTGGGACAGTGTCTGCTCTTTGGCTGAGATTGCCCAAAAACGTGCTTAGCTCGTGACTGCTCCCCTCCTCCCGCTGCTGTCCTGGCTCAGGAGGCACTTGGCTTGTCCACTGCTTGGCTGGCTCAGGGCAGCCAGCATCAGTGTTATCTGCTGGGACTTCTCCTTTTAAATTCCCATTCATAACTGTGGTCCAGAAGCATCTTATTTCACTAAAAGAAGGCTGAAGGGATGTTGGGCTTCAGCACAATCCCCCGCGCTGGCTGGAAGTGCGAGCCTGAGCTGGCTGGCTCAGAACAGCTCCCACAGATTGTGCTTAACAGGGCTTTAAATTGCCTCCATTTGCCACACAGAAGACGTTTCAGAATGAATTGAAGCCAATAAAAATTTTATAGAGAATGTAGCTCTCTAATACCCCTGTTTGCAAAAGCAGGAGGAAAAGGGATTAATGTGATGAAAGAAAACTATTTGTAAGCCATAAATTTTGATGTGTCCCTCAGATAAACAGGAGTCTTCTTCAGCTCTGATTAACAAAGCCAGGAGCTGGTGTGGCAGTGCTGGGTTGCTCCGTCTGTGCCTTCAGCACTGCCCAGCACGTTGGGCTGATCCCACCAGCCTGAGCTCGTAAAGCTGAACCAGAACATGAATTGTTGTGAGGATGGGGAAGGGCAGTCGGGTGGCTGCCCCACCAGCCTGAGCTCTTAAAGCTGAACCAGAACATGAATTGTGAGGATGGGGAAGGGCAGTCGGGTGGCTGCTCCCACGCCCTGCTGGAGCACACGGGCTGGCTGTAGGAGCAGTGGGCAAGGCAGCTCCTCTCCTCCAGCCTGCCCCAGAGCACATTGCTGAGCAGCCCTGCCTCCCTCCCGCAGTGACCGTGGCCTCCAGCGAGCAGAACCCCGCGCTCATCATCGCCGTGGTGGCCATCGTGGGGCTGACGGTGCTGGTGTCCATGGTCATCGGTGTCATGGTCTGGAGGAGGTGAGCAGGGCCTGGCACGGTCCAGGGGACTGGGAGCTGAGGCAGGGGGCTGCTGCCCAGGTGCTGGGGTGCATCTTCCTTCTCTTTGCAGGCAATGTGGGTACAGCAAAGCCAGCCAGGATGGGGATGAGGAGCTCTACTTCCACTGTAAGTGGTGCTCGGCCACCGTGGCCAGTGTGTCTGTGGGGATCCCTCTGTTCATCACTGTTAACAGCCCAGCTCCTGACAGAGCAGCCCTGAGTCCTCACTTTTGAAGTGTTGTCATCCTGTGTTGTCCCAGAGCAGTGGCCAACACAGCAAGGCTCTCCAAGGACCGTGGGCTTGACAGCTCCCTGATCTCTGTTTGTCCTGTGCCAGAGGAAATGGGGATGCTTGCAGCTTTCCATGGGGTGTATGAATTATTCTGTCAGCTTCTCACAAACATGAGCAAACAGCCTTGTTTTCTGGGGCTGCTCTGGATTATTGAGTAGCAATGATTTTAGACAACAGTTGTCAGAGGGAATTCGGGTGTCAGGATTGATGAGTTTATTTGATTGCTGGCATGTGCCCATGGAGTGCACACATGCTCCTCTGTTCCCCAAAGCACCTCGGAAGCAGCAGAGCCTGCCTTGGCCATTTCACCTGGCTTTGGAGGGTGGAAGCTGCACTGGAGGAAAGGGGCTGCTCTCCTTTATCCAGGGGTTGTGGCAGTGGAGCAGAGCAGTTGGGTTTGCTTAACCCTAAAAAAAAATTTCTTTGAAACCTTAGAGCTGAGTCTTTTGCTTTGCTTATAGAAAGCTGGCACTCTGGTCCTGCCCACAGACCAGGAGAGGGATAAGCTGAGATGGTGTTTCCCAGGATGGGTGGGTGGGAGCTCTGCTGAGCCCCTCTCATCCACCCTTCCTGCCTTTCCTGCAGTTAAAATACCGACCAGGAGGACCTACATTGACCCTGACACCTGTGAAGACCCCATGCAGGCCGTGCACCTCTTTGCCAAGGAGCTGGATAATGCCAGCATCAAAATTGAGAGAATTATCAGGACAGGCAAGTCCCACAGGGTGCCAGGGTGCCATGGGCTGTGCTGCTGCCCTCCCCTCTCGCCCTGGCACACTGGGCCATGGCAGTGCCATGGCATTGCTCCAGTCTTGGGGCTGCAGCAGAGAATGGGAGTGGGACTGGTGAGGATTTTGTCCAGGAGCTTTGTCCCACATTCCTGGTGTCTTCCTGAGGCACTGAGCACAGCCAAGCGAACGCCACATGGACCAGAAAGCATCAGCAATTACCTGCATCTGGGCATTTTGACAGCAGCATGAAAACTATTTATAAATGCGTGAACCTAATGATTTATTGATTTTCATCAACTTCACTGCCTAAAACTTAAAAGCAAATTAAAATCCCCTGACTGGACCCTAGAGCCTTAATGGCTACTATGTGCCAGAACCTGGGAAACATGATCATTCTTTGTCATTTCTTTTCCTAAAGATAAATTCAGCTGCAGCAGCAGCAGAGGTGGAGGAAGGGAGGAGGGAAGGGCTTTTCCTGCAGCTGAAGGACAGTGTTGAAGGGGAGAGGACACTGAGGAGGGGAGGAGGTTGTCTCTGAACTGCAGCATGGAGCAGCTCAGAAGAACCCCACATACCTTCCAGGAGCAAACTGCTGTTTGGAAAATCAAAAAAGAAATTAGTAAGGAAGACATTTAAATCTAGGGAATTTGGGAGTGTGTTTGTCTCACTGCTGACCTAACAAGAACCTGATTTCCAAATCAATAAACCTGTTCATAGCTACACACTTTTTGCTGTAAAGTCAATATTGGCTTTTATGTTGGGAATTCCTTAGCTGCTGTTGTGGAGAGCATGGCTGTGCAGTGGGATGTTCTGCCTCAAGGATTGCAGGAAGCCCCTGGCCCTGCTGTGGGAAGCAGCCAAGCCAGGAGGCAGAACTAGCCAGGCCTGGAGCATGACTGAGCAGGGGTTAATCCTCTTCTCATGGGACAAAACACAACGTGCACTGGGGCAGAGGGTGGAGAGAACAGCTGAGAGGCTCTGCAGATGGCTGAGGGTCAGCGGCCTTGCAGAGGAGGTGTGATCCAGGGCAGGTGCTCAGGATGGGCTGCCATGGCTGTGTTTAACCCCTTTCTGTGCTGCACAGGGGAGTTTGGGGAGGTGTGCCGGGGCTGCCTGAAGCTGCCCAGCAAGCGGGAGCTGCCCGTGGCCATCCAGACGCTGCGGGCCGGCTGCTCGGAGAAGCAGCAGCGCTCCTTCCTGGCCGAGGCCTGCACCATGGGCCAGTTCGACCACTCCAACGTCATCCGCCTCGAGGGGGTCATCACCAGAGGTACTGGGGTCCCGGGAGGCTCCTGTGCAGGAGGGGGCTTCAGCTGCTGCGCTGCAGTGCTGACCTGGTGGTGAGCTGGAGGTGCCCTGGGCTCCCCGGAGACCAGGTGTTGCCACGTGGATCAGCTGGGCTTGTGTTCTGGTGTTTGATAAAAGCTTCCAGCTAGATAAGTAAATGCAGGTAGTGGGGCTGGCTTAGCAGCCAAACACGTGCACTCTTAATAAAAGCAAATTGAAGTGAGATTCTGCCAGTAAAATGGATGAGACTGACTGCTCCAGCTCTCTACCATGAGTGTGTGTGCAAAACTAGGCTATGGATGCAGTAGTTAAATGGGGATTCTTGTAAATCCAAAGAAACCAGGGCACGTGTGCTGATTCTAACTAGGCTTTATTTTAGGAAAGGAAGTATTCTGGCTGAGCTGGTTGCTTTTGATTTCACTGTGCTGTGCTGTCCTTTGTGATGTGGTTCAGAGTCCTGATTAAAGGAACTTCTGGCACTGGAATACATCCCTAGCTGGGTATGACAGGAAAGCCTTGAGCCCACTGCTCATTGCAGCCTGGCTGAGATAAAGTCCTTGTCTCCCCCAAAAGCTGGGCAGTGCAGGGGTGGGCACCTGGATTTCTAACTCCTGTGATGTGTGAACTGCCTGAGCGATGGCAATGCTGTGTTGTTTGTGTGTCCATGCAGGGAGCACCATGATGATAGTGATGGAATACATGGGGAATGGCCTGCTGGACTCCTTTCTCAGGGTGAGTACTGGGGTGTCTGCCCAGCTTGGGCTCTGCTGGCCGTGTTCCCATTGCTCACCTTTGGCTTTTCCTCCTCTGCTTTCACAGAAGCACGAGGGGCAGTTCACGGGCACCCAGCTTGTCTGCATGCTGCAGGGCATCGCCTCTGGCATGGCCTACTTGGCAGAGATGGGCTATGTGCACAAAAGCCTCGCTGCCCACAAGGTCCTGGTGAGCAGCAGCCTGGCCTGCAAGATCACGGGGTTCAGACGGCCACAGGAGGACAAGATGGAAACCATCTTCTCCACCATGGTGAGCTGCATTTCCAGGTTCTGTCATCAACACTTTTCCTAGGCTCCCATTTCCTTCTTCAAGTATGAACAGGCACTCTGCACCTTGAACTTCTTTCTCAGGTAGAAATCCAATGTGTTTGGCCAGGGAACTGCACAGCAGTGGTGTGGCACCACTCCTGCTCTGGCCACAACCCTGCTGCACAAATCAGGGCAGAGAGACTTGTGTTCGTACAGCTTTGAGGTGTTTTTTGTTAAATATTAATGTATAAAATGCCATCAGCTCTTCCTGGGGACATTCTCCTCTGCCATTAATATTTCAGGACTCGCACTCCTATATAGCATCCAAGTGCAGTGCCATTTTAAATAAATTGAGGAAAAAGTTTTCTCTTAGTACTAAATGTGCTCGTGGCACACGGGCTTGCTCGGTGTCCACCCTGTGATGCCAGGCAGGGCACGATGATTGGTGAATGGCTGCCCAGGAACTGCCAGCACTGGCAAATACATCATTCCTGCCCTTCTGCCTGTCCAGCGTGGGAAGAGCCTGGTGCTGTGGTCAGCCCCCGAGGCCATCCAGTATCACCACTTCAGCCCTGCCAGCGACGTGTGGAGCTTCGGCATCGTCATGTGGGAGGTCATGTCCTACGGCGAGCGACCCTACTGGGACATGTCCCACCAGGACGTGAGTGCCCCGTGGCCCTGTGGTGGATGGTGGTGCAGCCACTGCTGATGGGGTGCAGTGGTGTGTGGAGGGGCTGCCACTGCTCCTGGGCAGGGTGTGAGGAGGGAGGCTTGCCCCAGGGGTTTGCCCCAGGGTTTGCCTTCCATTTGCACCACCTGACCCCGGCCCCTGCCCTCCTGCAGGTGATGAAGGCTGTGGAGGACGGGTTCCGCCTGCCCGCCCCGGCCAACTGCCAGCCGCCCCTGCACCAGCTGATGCTCAGCTGCTGGCAGAAGGACCGCAGCCAGCGGCCCAAGTTCTCACATATCCACAGTGTCCTGAGCAAGCTGGTGCAGAGCCTGGAGCCTCCAACGTGCCCCAGCTCCACGTGCCCCAGGTGACTGCCCTCTTGCCACGCCTGCCCGTCCCCGCTCTGCCATGCCGTGCCCCACTCCCTCCTCACCACCCTCTCTGTTGGCAGGGCTCATGGCACGTCCATCCCCCTCTCCGAGAGAACCTTCTCAGCCTTCCCCTCCTTTAGCTCCGTGGGTGAGTGGCTGGAAGCTATAGAAATGGGCAGGTACAAGGACAACTTCACTGCTGCAGGCTACTGCTACCTGGAGTCGGTGGCCAGGATGACGGCCCAGTAAGTGACCTGTTCTCCTGGCTGTAACCTCGTGTTGTGGGGGCAGTGAGAGCAATGTTTCCTGCCCCTGCCAGGGAGCAGAGCCAAATCTGATGTGATTTACTGAGAAGCTGTTGTGCTGCAGCACAGGGCAGTGGGGTCAGAGCTGTGCCACGCCTGGCGTGCTACAGGCTCCTGTTAGCCCAGAACTGCTGGTCAGCAGCAGTGTTGCTTTGGCTGGGACAAAAGCTTGGGGATTTCTTGCTCCTGCATGTGTGGAACCTGCACTGCCCTTGCCTAGGAGCAGTCAGTGTCGATCTGGGGCACGTGGCGATCAGGGCTGGTTTGTCCTGGCTGGTTTGTCTGGGCTGGTTTGTCCTGCCTGACGTGGGGCTCGTTTTGCAGAGACATCCTCAGCCTGGGGATCACGCTGGCGGAACACCAGAAGACCATCCTGAGCGGGATCCAGACCCTGCGGGCCCAGGTGATCCAGATGCACGGGCGAGGCGTGCAGGTGTGAAGCAGGGCCCTGCCAAGGCGCAGAGCACCGCCCGGCGCTCCCGGGGAGGAGCGGCCCCGGCCGGCCCGGCCTCTGAAACCTGGTGGGCTCAGGTGGGCTGTGGGAGTCGCTGGGTGCTGCTGAACACGGCATTCAACGTGGCAAGAGAGCAGGGCTTCTGTCCCCTGTGCTGGGCTTCTGTCCCCTGCGCTGGGGCAGCCCGGGATTCCCAGCACGGTGCCTGGGTGGACGTGGCTCTCCCCAGCACTGTTTTGTAAGATGAGTCAAAACTGTACTGATGCCATTTCATGTGGTAGTTGAGTTCACAGGGTGGGATGGAGCTTTGTGCACTGTCTCAATCCAGAGCCGATGTTTCTGTATCTAGGATCCTGCTGGTGAATCCATGGGTACTTTTATACAACCTGACAGATCACAGCAACCCCACAAGGAGTTTTTATTGCTTTTATATTTGGAGAGCAGAGCAGAGTTTTCACCCAGTGCCCAACTCCTGGAAGGTGACTTTCCCCATCTGTGCTGAAGGAAACTCTTTCCCAGTCACATCCCTTCTGCTCTGAGAGTTACTTCACTGAGTGTTGTCAGCTCAGCTGGTGAACAAAACCAAATATTCTGCAGTAAAGAGCAGAGGAAATGGTGCTGCATCCACGCAATCCAGGGCCCACACACACTTTGTTTTTGTGAGCACAGTGCTGCCTGCCTGGCATGCTGGCAGCTCCCATAGCTGGAGCCTGATCCCTGATGAAGATATAAATAGCATCTCCTTAATAATACAACTTTCCTTGAAGTTAGTTAATTAAATGGGTCTTTGCAGCTCCGTACAGAGTTTTGTAGGGCTTTTACTATGATCTGTAATTATTGCAAGTGAATTATTAATGCTGAAAGGCAAAGATTTACATAGGGCATGGAGGCTGTGGGAGATGCTCACGGTGTGGTGGAAAATCTGCTCCAGTCAGAGCCTCCTGTTAGCCTGCTGTGAGAGGATGAGGATCTGAATGAGCATTGAGTGAAGGGCCCCTCGGGGCTGGCATGGTGACTACTCTGCCTGGGTGAGTGCTGCACACGCTCTGGGGAGTTTGCTGCTCTCTGGGGAAAAAAAGATCTCTCCTTCCTGCCCCTTCTGCAGTTCAAACCATGCTCCCCAATGTCTCTTGGTTAGTGCTTTTAGCAGAAATAATTTCCCTTTAAGTTTGGCCCATGTCCAGTCAGGTTGGTCACTCTCCATCCTGCTGTTTCCCACACTGAGGAGGAATAGTGGTGAACTGAGCCCTGTGTTGAGGGAAATGCCAGTCCCAAGGATCAAGTGCAATTTGTGTGCTCTTCGTGTTTACATTTTATCTCTAGAGAAAGTACATTACAGGTCTCTGGCAGGGGGTTGAACCAGCTTGATTCTGGATCTTCTCCCCGCTCTCCCTGCTCGTCCTGTCCGTCGGGATGCAGGAGCCACGCTGGGAAGTTGCTGCTGGAGGAGCTGGCTCCAGGCTATTGCACCTGCTCACAGGAGCTCTGGGGACATCTAGGGCCTGGTGACGAGGTGCCAGTGCGCCTCAGTCTGGAAAAGAGGCCATGAGCAGGCAGCAGCATGTTCCCTCCAGTCCCCCAGAACACACCCTGTCTCCAGAGTCAGGAATGTGAGAAGGGGCTGGCTATGGGTGCTGCTCTTGTTCACTGGAATCTGCTCCTCTGATGTTGCCCAGGTGAAAAGGGATAACTCAGCACAGTTATGTGCAGCCATGGCTGTTTCCCTGGGCTGCAGCAGACTGGCTGGCCAGGAGCTGTGGCTCCTGTGGGAAGCAGCTGTGGCTGTGCAGAGGGGTCCCACAGGAGCTGAGCTCTGGGATGGGCTCTAACTCAGCACAAAAAGGAGTTTCCTTGTCTCCCCTTCAAGAAAGGTAAGGAAAGCCCCCCAAGGAAGCAGCCTTCTAGCCCATATTCTTGCAACAATCAACACTTTTAACTGAGCTCCTCACCAACACAAAAAATAACAAAATTAGTAGATTAGCTATAGATTGTTGTTATGATATTAAAATTAACTTGCATCCTCTCAGTCCCTCTCCTTGGGGAAGTAGTATAATTAAATTAATCAGCAGTGCTGTTTTGGAGCTGCTCAACCAAGGGAAATGCCTCCAAATTATCCTGGTTTCTTCCCATGGAGTCTCTGGCATGTCATGAGGCTCTTGCCTCCTCCCCAGGCTGGGAGAGCTCTGGTCCTGTTGGAGCAGCATCTGCAACACCCCCCTCACAAGAAACCAAATGGGAATCAAGTTGGTTCTTCTCCAGATGCTTTTATATTCATTAGCCACGTGTTAAATACTGTAAATACACACTTGAGAAGTCAATATATATTTTTATAAGCTTAACACAAATGTAATATAATATCATAAGGGACACTGTGTGCATCTCATGTTTGAACTATAGTCAGACATCTCCAGGGAATCTCAGTTGGTTTGGAGTATTTAATAATAATGATAATAATTATTAAAATGCTAATAAAACTTTATTGACATTTTTGTTAGTTTTGTATTTATTGAACCACAGTTGATGATGGCAATAAAGAGATATCTCAATATCTGAGTAAAACGAAGCAGTAATCCTGCCCTGCCTTGTCTGTGTGGGTCATTTCAGTGTTCTGGGGGGGAATGCCACATTAGCAAGGGTGGCATAAGGCAGTTTTATTAGCAGCAAGGTATGAAGTAATACCTTGTTTTGTTAAATGTGTGCTAAGGTGNATTAGCAGCAAGGTATGAAGTAATTAAAATAAAGTCTGCTAAATAAAGTGTGTTAAATACAGTGTGCTAAGGTAGGAGCCTGTGCTCTGGCTGTAGAATGGCTGGAGGGGGTGGTTTCTTGCTACTGTAGGGGGGACAAAAGCATTTCCTTCACTTTGCTGGTGTGTGTTGTGTGGACAGAAAGGTGCAGAGCCTGGCCTGTGGGGGCAGGTGCTGTTTGGGCAGGTGGGAATCCCTGGGACTGAATAAGTATGGACATGCTGGCAGTGTGGAGCTGTCACTGCAAGCGCAGGGGTGTCTGACACAGGCGCTGCTCTGTGAGTGTGGGGATCTTGCTGAGCAGGGGAAAAACGCTGCAGAGTTCCTGTGCTCAAGGCATGTAATTAATTGTTTAATTGAGTAAATGAAAACCGTGTATGGCCAGCACACTAAATGCAAACCCTGCACAAACAGTGATATTTTAAATCGATTTGACATGACTCTCACTCGTTCACATCTCTCCTCTTTTTCCCAGGCTGCCCAGTGCCCAGGAACGGGCAGGGGACCCCAGGCTGATGTGGTGACAGCTGCTGGGAAAGGACTGAATGGGTGCTTAGAATGGGTGAAGTCTATTTGCCTTCTGTCCATCAATGAATTCAGGCAGCCTTCGCTCAGAGCCTGGCCAGGCTGTACTGGCACTAAAGAAATAATCAGAGCTCTGGACGTGGTGATGAACAGTGGATTCCCAGTCACAGCCAAGCAGAGGCAGATTTTGCCCAGTTACTGGCAGTTGTGCCTCCTTGTGGGCTGCAGAGATGGGTTTGTCTCCCTTTGTGACCTTCTTGGCACCGTCTCAGCTGGAGGCTGTGGGACATGTCCCATCCTGGCTGCACTGGGGGCTGGCACCAGCACCCTGCTCAGCCCCACACTGGAGCAGAGGATGTGGCTCTGGTGACAAAGGGGGGTCAATAAGCTGTTACAGCTCAGACAGGGATCCCCAAGGTGCAGGGATGGGCTCAGCGCTTGGCAGGTGCTGCTCATATAGGGGATTTTTAAAAGAAAACGTTCATTGCATGGTGCTGGTGAGAGCAGCTGCCACAGCATCCAGGGGCCCCACCAGCAGGTCCATGTTTTGGGGAGAGCAAAGGAGGAGCCAGGGCTGCTCCTCTTGCCCCTCAGTCCCACTCAGGCAGGAAATCCATCACCTTCCCCCTTCCTTTTCTGGACATTCTCTGCAGAGAGGCTGAGCAGCCTCTGCTGTGGTGGCTGGTGAGGCCAGGACGAGCCACTGCTGCTGTGACAGCAGTGCTGGGGTCAGACACGCCGGGCCTGGCTGGCAAATGTCCCCATCCTGCCCACACAGGAGGGAGATGGGCAGGAGGAGGGCAACACCCAAGGAATGTTAAAAAGAACCTGGCTCTGGAGGAACAGCAAGGTTTGAATATGAATGATTGCTAATTATCAGGAAGAGGAGGTGCCATCTATCATGGTAATCAGCGATCTGTCAGTCCAAGTGTCACCAGGACTGATGCTTCTTTCCTCCTGCTCCTCTCCCACAGTCTCAGTGTGCCTGAAGAGTGCTGCACAGGCTGGGACATGGCCAGACCCTCACAGCTCCTCCTGCCCCACCAAGGATGGGCTCCCAGTGCCACGCTGGGCTGTTCCCAGTGCCAGGCTGGGCTGTCCCCAGTGCCACGCTGGGCTGTTCCCAGTGCCAGGCTGGGCTGTCCCCAGTGCCACGCTGGGCTGCTCCCAGTGCCAGGCTGGGCTGTCCCCAGTGCCATCCTGGGCTGTCCCCAGTGCCAGGCTGGGCTGTCCCCAGTGCCACGCTGGGCTGTCCCCAGCGCCAGGCTGGGCTGTCCCCAGTGCCAGGCTGGGCTGTTCCCAGTGCCATGCTGGGATATCCCCAGTGGCATGCTGG
>VZRZ01006179.1:154330-166378 GCA_013398175.1 Climacteris rufus | reverse complement strand
CTGGGCTGTCCCCAGTGCCAGGCTGGGATGTCCCCAGTGCCAGGCTGGGATATCCCCAGTGCCATCCTGGGCTGTCCCCAGTGCCAGGCTGGGCTGTCCCCAGTGCCATGCACTGCTCACCTCAGCTGGGACAAGGTGGTCACCCCCATTCCAGCTGGCCAAGGGCTGCCCATGATGAGACAGATGCCAGGGTTTGTGGCCCAGTTGAGGTGACCTTGGCACAGAGCTGAGTGACCTTGGTGCAGAGCTGGGTGACCTTGGTGCAGAGCTGGGTGACACTGGCACAGGGCTGGGTGACCTTGGCACAGGGCTGGGTGACCTTGGCACAGAGCTGGGTGACCTTGGCGCAGAGCTGGGTGACACTGGCACAGGGCTGGGTGACCTTGGCGCAGAGCTGGGTGACACTGGCACAGGGCTGGGTGCCACCCACCAGCCCCCCATGGGTGACCTCAGCTTCCTCTGCACTCACAGCTGCCTGCTGAGAGCCAGAGCCGCCTGGAAGGCACAAGAGCCATTTAATTACACAATTATAAATATCTTTGGCCTTTTTATCTTGCTGAGGCTGACAAGCACCTTCAGCATCAAACAAAGAGCAGCCCTTATCACTCGGCGCAGCGGCTACTCCTGGGCAGCTGCCACCCCCGGAGGGGCACAGACAAAAGCAGAGGAGCTGTACTGTGTCAGCAGGTCTGGATCCATCCCACAGCCACTGCTCAGGGAGCTGGAGCTTCCTTTTCCCTGCCACCTCCAGAGTCCCAGTAGCAGGAGCAAAGGGGAAAGAGGAGAGATGTGAGGTTGTTCAAAGGTTTCTGGAGTTTCTGTCACAATGGAGAGCACTTACAGGCTGTTCTCCCCACTCCCCTTTTTTAAAGGATGATGTCTGACTTCGAGGATGTCAGTAATTAAAAAGTCATTTTAATGAGCTCTGCTTTATTGGCAGACCCGACTTTCAGGAGTTGGTTGTGCCAGGAGGAGTGTTGCACAACAACTCACAGAGCTCCCTGAAAAACAGACACTTTTGGTGGTGCTGCCCATCTGCCAGTGCTGTCCCCACCACGGTGGCAGTGTCAGCTCCGTGGTGTGGAGCCAGGGTCATCCCCCTGCCTGCTCTGCCCCTGGGCATCTCCTGGGTGCTGTGACAAACCCCTGGCACCTGCAGCAGGTGGGGAGCTGCCCTTGCTCTGCCCTGCGTGGCAGGAGCCCAGCTCGCTGCTCTGTGTGCAGCCATAAACATTTCTATTAACTCCTGCAGCATTTAAATTCCATAATAGGGCTGAAACAAAGCAGCAGCGTCTCATCCCTGTGGGAGTTCTCAGTCATCTGTTCCACAGGCACCCTGGGGAAATGTTTGGAAAAGAACTTAGAACTGGGCAATTCAGGTTTTTCTTGCAAGTCTTTTCTCTATAATGAAAGCTGCTCCTGCTGACGTTCTCAGGGGAATGTGGCATCTCAGTTTGCTGGAAGCTGAATACAGCTCAGTTGTGATGGGGCAGCAGTGGGGGAACAGGCAGTGCTGCCAGGGCCTGTCTGGCTCCTAAAGCCCCGCGGCTGCAGGGCCAGGGATGAGACCACAGTGGAGCCCGTGTGCTCCTGGTGTCCCAAGCTTGGGGGTGGTGGGGCTGTCCCTTCAGGCAGCCACAGGGAGGGCACTCAGCCCTGGGGGTTTATGCTGTTAAATATTTCTAAGTGAATTCTATTAAACATTAGGAGGCAAAAAGATTAAGAGGGCAATAAAAAGGCTTTTTGTGAGATTTAGGTGTTCCTGGGTGGTGGCAATTGTGTGTTGGATAAATGGCTGTTTGTGACTGTAAATACCGTCTCCCAGGGTAATGGAATGCACAGCAGGAATGCTGTACATTCCCAGGGAAAAACAGGCTCAGGGACCCCCAAAAGGATGGGAGTTTCCCTGAGCTGGTTAAAATAATCACTGGCAGAGTTGTCTCTGCTGAGGAGAGCCGGGTGGCTCTGGGAGGCACACGCTGTCTCACAGCATTGCACAAATCCCTGCTTTGCCTCGCAGGGAACAGGATGTGTCAGGTATCACATCACACTGCATCAAAATGCCAAGTGGCACAGTGAATCAAAGTCCCCAAAATAAAACTTTCTTCTAGAAATAAGCTTGTCACTGTCAATTTAAACTCTTGCCAAAGAAGTGTGATTTGATACTAGTTCCTCTTGCCAGCGATTTACAGAAGTGGGTGGGTGGGTTTGGTCACTATTTATAACAGCAAGAGTCTAAAGGGAGAGTGGAAGATGTCTATTCAAAGGTCCAACATGAAACCCAGATCCTAAATGCAGCTCTGATACAGCAGAGCTGGGAGGAGAGAGCACAAAGCACAATCCACTCTGGGCACTGAAGGGAAAGGAGCGTTTCCTCCACTTCCACTTGTCCAACACCACAGTGGTGACACAGGGGAGCTCTGGGCAGGACTACTGCCCACTTGGCCAGAGCACTGGTCCCTGCACTCTGCAGCCTGAAGGGTTTTAAGGGGGTATTTAAAGACAAAAACTTCCAAAACTCTGCAGGGAGGGAAGGGATCCTGCCTGGTTAACAGACTGTGGGAAAGGTGTCGGCCTGCTGGCCTCGGGAAGGGCTTTGTCTGGAGAAAGCCCTGATGTGCCATGCCTGGGCATTAATCCCAGTGGCTCCCTTGTTCCATCACTGGGGGATGAGGTGCTGACATGGTCCTGAGCTGTTTTCCTGCAAAGAAAAAACCCTGCCAATGTCCCCAGCACAGCACAGGAAGGTGCCACCAACCCTGCCCAGGACACCCCAGCTGGGCATGAGCCTGCACCAGCTCGTGGCCTGTGGGCCCTCTGGGGGCTGGGGCTCTGTTATGGACTTGAGGAATGTTTCAAACAGACCATTTATTTTCATTAGACTTGTACCAATATCTCCGTGCCGGTGTCCCTGACGCAGGTCGACAGCTGTCCTCAGGAATACTTTAATTGTGTTTTCCTGGCTTTGCACAGCTCTTAGCTAATGCGTTCTGGCTTCATTAGATTAGACACCTCTTGTCCCGAGGTTGTTGTCATGTTTTCAAATGGCTTCAATCAGCACCTCCCAGGCTCTGGCTATTTTGGGATACAATAAAGCTAAACCTCTTCCAGGCTGGTGAGTAATGGAGGTGCATCTCCCACCCCCATCCAGCCTGGCTTTAAATTTGCCTGGCTGACATCCCGTGGCTGCTGGCAGAACACAATTAAACCTCTTGTCTTGCAGGCATCATCCACAGTTACACACAGCTCGGGAGGAAGAGCTCAGCAACAGCAACTGGGTTTCTAATGATCTTGTCATCGAGAACAGCACAGAAAGATAAATGAAAGAGTGAGGGAACAGCCAAGATCAAAACTCAGATTTCCAGATGTCCAGGGCACGGCAGGTTGCAGCCTGGCCATGCTCATCTCCTCAGACCCACACTGGCACAGCACTTGGGGCACAGGGATGTGTCCTTTTAATGTCAAGAATGAAATGCAGAGGGACAGAGCCTGAGCCCACCCAGCACCGGTACTGGGGGCTTCTCTCCTGAGCATCTCCAGCCATGGCTGCTCATAAACCTTGTTCTGCAGAAATGTTCTTCCTCTTGGGATCCCCAGGATCCTTCACCAGCTCGTGTCCCCACTGCTCAGCTGCAAGGCAGCCACAGGCTTAGGAAGGAAACTGAGATGGGAAGGGACCAGTCAGACCCTGGGCTGCAGGCAGAGACCTGGCCCAGTCTTCAGGGGAGGGCTGAGAGCTCCAGAACAGTCCCTGCAGCCTGTCCCTCCCAGACCCTGCACCCTGTCCCTCCCAGACCCTGCACCCTGTCCCTCCCAGACCCTGCACCCTGTCCCCAGCACAGCGATCCCAGACAAGGGCTCTCCTTCCCCAGGCTCTCCCCCTGAGCAGCAGAATTGCCTCAGCCCTTCTTCTTATCATGAGGCACCACAATATCTGCATCGATCCCTTTCACCCCACAGGCAGTATTTTGACTTCTGGAATTCATCTTACCTAGCAAGGGACTCTAAATATATCCCAGACAATTTCCTCTCCTCATCTTTAATAATCTCTTTCAGCCTTAAATTAGTTTTTGAAAATATGTATTGGGATGATGGGCTTTTTATCACAGCTGATGGACAACATTCATCACACCTGTGCCCTACTCCTTACAACACACGCAGCTTCCTTACAGCAGTCCTGCATCAATTTTAACAGCACTTAATTCATTACAAGCCCATCCCTGCGTGTGCCTGCTCCCCTCAGCAATGTCACTGTGATTTGTCACTCGGGGCCCTGTGGGGCTCACGGAGCTCACGGAGCCACGGTCGCTCCTCGAGCCGTGGGATGGGACAGGACGGCCCCGTTCAAGCACAGGGGGTGAAGGATCCTGCACTGACCCCCCACCCTGGAAACCTCCAGAAGGTGACAGGTGGAAGAGCAGAAGCAAAACCCCCTTTTCTGTGCAGGATCCCTTTGTCTGCTGGCTGGGCACAGCAAGGCTGAGGCAATGTGCTGGGGCTGTGCTGGCACATCCTCCCATCCCCAAGCCCTGCTAACAGCAAAGAGGAGCGATGGGGACAGGACCAATGGTGCCTCTCTGGGCCCCCAGCTCGGTCAGGGACCCCAGGACAGCAGCTTCTTTAGAAAACCTTCCCCAGCAAATCCTCATTTGGCAAGACACTGCTGTCAGGCCCTCACCAGGACCCTGTGTGGGTGCTCACGCCTGAGCTGGGTACGAGGGAATGGGGCACTTGCACACAAATGAATCCGGAGCTCAGGGCTGAGCTGCAGCCCCTGCTCAACGCTCAGCTCTCCCAGCCTCCCCTCACGCTGCCCGAGGGCTGAGCGTGCCAGCCTGGGGCACATCCAGCTTCCACCAGCCCGGAGCTTCCCGTTCTGCCAAGGCAAACCAAGGCACAGAAGGGCCTGGCTGCTGCCCTGGCACCCAGCAGTGCCTCTGAGTGCTCTGCTCCCCACCGTGCTCCTGTCCCTGCACCCCGGGCTGTGGCTGTGAGGCCATCACACTCCGGGTCCCTGTCCCATTCCCCCTGGCAGGGTGGCAGCATCTTGTGCTCTGCAGGAGCTGCTCGGCCACACAGCACTCAGTGCTGGCAACTCTTTGTCCAGAGCCCTTTCTTTGTCCAGAAGGGTCCCACAGAGCTGCATTTCCATCACCTTTCTGAGAGATAATGGAGGAACAGAAAGACAAAGCAGGAGTGTCTGAGCGGGGCTGAGCTCGGTGCTGCCCGGGCCGGGGCTCCCACCGGCCACACGCTCCAGACAGAGGCATTTCCAATTGCTCCTTCCATCTGGCATCGATTACTGCCCAGTTTCTGGTGCCTTCATTTGCAGTCAGCAGAGGCAGCCGGCTGACATTGAGGGAGAACCACTCCTCAGATGCCATCAATCAAGCGCCATCAGGATCCAGCTCCCTGGTCTCGCAGGCCACAAGGTCACCCTCGGTGGGAGATCAGCTTTCCAGCTGAAGCTGAGCCTGCTCTGCCCTTCTCCTGCCACAGCCCCAGCTCTGCTGCAGGGTGGGCAGGCACAGACCTCGATCTGCAAGCTGTCACTGGTCACTGAGCCCTCCATCCTGCCTCGGGGCTCTCGGGATATTTCAGGGATAAGAGGGGAGAAAATTCACAAATATTTTGTTTTGGGAAATAGTGAAATACACGGGAACAGCAGACAGCACCAGAGGCAGAGGTTTCCCCAGGGCACCTTGTTCGGCTTGGGGCTGTGGTCGGGTTGCAGTCCTGCTCAGGGCTCAGGATGGGGGTTGCAACAGCAGCTGAGACCTCATTGACATTTCCAGTTACCTCCCCCACAGCCAAGGAATTAAATTCAACCTGTATATGAAGCTCATTGGCTGCCCTGAACTGTGCACCATCAGCAGGGTTTGTACTTTATAGGGAAGATTGACCTGTAACTATTGACTTTTCCCTGGAAAGCTGCTCTGGGCTGGTGGCTGCAGGGCTGTGATCCCAGCAGAGCAGCACAGCACTGCCAAAAACCTCGGCTGCAGCTCCAGGCGCTCCCCTGGGAGCCCTGCAGAGGAGTGACTGCTGCTCCAGCAGCCCTGGGAGCAGAGCTTGGGCTGTGCATGCCCTGAACACCTCCCACCCCATCCCCTGAGCACCCCTTTCCCCAGACGTGCAGCAGTGTAACTGCGACCCCGGCAGCACATCCAGGGCTGTGTCCCTTGCTGGGAACCCCAGGGAGCAGCCCAAGCCCCTCTGCATCCTCCCGTGGGAGGGGGTGTTGGGCACACTCCTGAGTTTGAGGGCATGACTTTCCTGTCTCACCCTTATTAAGGGGAATTAGTGTCATTACAGTGTAGCAGGCAATGAATCTGTCCCTGGAGAGACAAAGGAGGGTGCCTGGGATGTTGGTGTCTGTGTGTGATGTTAAAATTAGCAATTCTGTCTAATCCTGCTTTTCAGTGTAATAATGCTTCTGGGTGAGGGGAATATAAAGCTCAGTGGATTATGGGCACTAATTTTCTGAGAGAGAGGATTTATTCCCTGCTTTCATCAGAGACAAATTGCCTAATCTCATCAGAGAAATCACTCTGAAGCTGCACCCTGTAGGCTCTGCTTCCTCCCACTGGATTTTAAGAGGACATTTCTGCTCTCTCCAGCTCTGGTGACAACCAAGCAGTGTCCCCTGCCCAATTCCACAGCCAGGCCAGGACTCACAGTTTCCATATTATCTCACTGCAAATGAAATTCACAGCCAACATGGACTGGATGTGCAGCCCAGCTGTGAGAGAAATCCTGCCTTTAGCAAGCTCCTGTCTCTGAATAAATTGGATACACTGATTTTGGTCTCCTGAGAGGCTCAAACTTTCAGTTGTGAGGCTGTGAAAGCCAAGACCCAGCCTGCCTCCTGGACTCAAGGAAATCCTTGATATTCACCTGGGAGATGTGTGGATGCAGCTTCCAGAGATGCATTTCATTTCACCTTTGAAGGTACAGCTCCCCAGACACTGATTTAGAAAAGGGAGAAGACTCATGAACTCTTCCATGCCTCTTTCAGTGGTTTTCCTGCTGTTCCTTCCTGCTAAGGAATGTTTCCCCTCCTGCTTTCAAGCTGACCCAGGAAACACAGATTTTTGGTGGAATTATAGAGGTCAGAGGGAAGAGCTCCATATGCTGTGCTGCACCTTCAAATCAAAACCTCCTGCATGAAAAAAATTGCCTGGAGACAGCTCTAATTTGTTCCAAACCATCATCAAGCAGGGAACCATTATCTATTTATGTCTTACAATGCCATTGAGTCAGTGGCCACCTGGAAGGTGTTGAGGATGACAAATCTGGCAGTGCATGTCTGTCAGGCTGCTGAGAGCCTCGGTCAGGGCCTGACACAGCCCCTGGTGGGGAGCTCAGACCCAGCACAGCCCGAGGGAGGGGCCTCACTGGCTCATTATTTCTCCACATTAATGATTTCACAATACCATGATGAATTTGGGCAGAAATTTGGGGTTGTTACACCACAGCTCAGCACATACAGAGAGCCCCCTGAGCCCCTCCAGCTCACAGGAACCTCTTCCTGGAGCAGGGCTGAGCTCTGGGACAGCCAGGGCAAGCAGGAATGCATTTTCCCTGCCAGGCTGCAGTTATCCAGCACTACAAGAGCCCTGGTGAAACAGCCACATGCTTGCTGCCTCTGCTGCTGGCAGCTCTCCCTGGACAGCCTGCTCTGTCCCAAGGTCCCAGGGAAATGTCTTTTGGAAGAGCTTTGGGTCAGGGCAGGAGCTCTGATCTGAAAAACCAGACGGTAACTAGACCTTTTAAATCAGTGTTGAGAGGAATTGTCTGGGCAGGCTAAGAATTGCAATCAATTTTGTTTTCCTGGTAAGGATGAGTTTAAAGTTGAACTTCAATGTACACATCCATGAATACATAAAGTTTTTATTTGCAGCTTAACTAATTGGTGCTTTCAATTAATATGTTCACAGAATAGCAAGGCAGCTGTATGTGGAGCTGAGTGGTTTATAATATTGCCACCTGCAGTTAGGAGTTAGAACCTGCAAAAACCTCTCAAATAGAGATTTCCAAATCCATGGCATATACCTGAGGTCTGCATTACAGTGACATGTTTGCTCTTCAAAGGAAATTCATGTATCAGTGCTGTTCTACAAGCTTTCTCCCATGCCACAAGCTGCACCAAAGAGCTCTGATTGCAGCCAGTCCATCTCCCTTTGAACCACGCTGCAGGCCTGCTTTTGCCAAAAATAGAACTTTTCAAATACAGAAAAAGTTCCAAAGTCTCAACATCCTTGTTTATGGCCCTGTAAAGAGATTTAAATCAAGGACTAAGGGGTGTCTTTGCAAAGGACAGTGCACCAGCTAACAAAGAAATAGGCTTATTTTTATAAAATAAAATTCTAGACAAAATTAGAGAAGAGTTCTTTACTCTGAACATGGCTCTTAACATGCCAATCAACAGCCTTTTAGCCCCCTTGCTAACCTGCAAGCCCAAGAGAACTGTGCAATGGTTTCAGCCTTACAGGAAATAGGAAATAAAGACTGTTTTTTTCTCCCCAAATAATAAAAAAAATCAATTTATTTTCATCCCATTACATGTTATAGATAGAAAAACTAGTTCTTGGCTTCCATTCTGTAAATCAGTGAAAGGAAGATAGAACAACAACTAAATGAAGGTAGCAGTTCTAAATGTAAAATGTATTTACAGAGGGATGCCAATGCTCACTGGCTTCCATCTAGGGGTTTTTTTGTCTCGTTGCAAGCCTGTGCAAGACAAACCTGGAAGGAAAGAGAAATCAGTCAGCACTCAGAGACACTGGTACAGCCCACAAGCACCTGCAGCTCCAGCCTAAAGGACAACTCCCTCTGTTTTTCAGAGCACTGACAAGAGGTCTTTTCCCCACTGTGTGTTCTGCCAGATGGGATGTAAAGCTCCTCCCTCTCCTTCCCTGCCCTGCGCTGCTTCCTCACCTCTGACAGGAGCCAAAACACAAGACAAGGGGCTTAGGGGGGAATAAGGAGTTTCTCTTGCAGCTCAACAGTCCCCTGACTGCTGACAGAGGGACAGCACTGCCTCACAGCTTCAGACCATGGCTGACAAAAACACCCAGACTTACTGACAACTTCTTCATGAGCCCTCGGGCCTTGGGGTTCAGCTGAAGAAAATTCTTCTTGGTCAAATCCTTTGCTGTCAAACGTATGCTCTGTGGAAACAAACCCAAATCTCAGGTTTTCTGTTTGGTCAGCTGCAGCAGCTGGAGGCAGCAAAAGAACTAAATTAAAAAATAAAAGCAATTAAGATCTAAGCATAATAGGAGACTGCAGACCGGCAGAGAACTGAGTTCAGCTGGGCCAGAAGCTCATCTCACACCCTTCCTGCAGTGCATTCATGCATTACTGACACTACTGCTACTTTAAATGTTGCTTGAATGTACAGCCAAACATCCTTCTATTCTGTTTTGACCAACTTGAGCAGCTCCCACTTCTGGCTAAGAGTCTCTTAGGGTTCTTTTTAAGCTCAATAACCGGCAGTGACACAGCTGAAGACACACGAGTGGAAGTGGAAGTGAAGCTGGTGAGGCACCGAGAGGTTCAGAGCTTTGACCTCGCCTGTGCCACCCCTCCAGCCCTCCCTGTGCAGGGGGAGGGTCAGGAATTACCTCTCCCCCACCCAGGGGCAGGGTGAGGAAGGCGTCCCCGGTGTCGGCGAGGGGGCTGCCGTTGGCAGAGATGGTGAACACGCGCTCGTTGAGCGCGGGCGTGCGCAGCCCCGGCGTCTTGAACACCCTGCAACGACAAGGGCAGTGAGCAGTGTCTGCTCAGAGCACTTCGAGTCCAAGTCTGTCATTTCAGAGCCACCAAACACTGTGTTGTAAACAGATGACATAAAGCAGATTGTAACAGAGAGAGAAAGGAATATATCTAAGGGAATACAAACCTGGAATCGAATCTGGGTGTGACCAAGGAGGTGCCTCCCCGAGCACAGACATCAACCATTCTCCCAGTAGCTGGAGTGATAAAGCTGTTTTTGCTTGATCTGTTCAAGGCAAACAAACACCTGATCATAAGGGGACCTTTAACAAATGTACAGACACTTGTCAAAGGCTTGAAGGTGATCACCACTAAACCCAGGGGTTGTTACTAACCAGTGACCCCCAAAACTGGGGACAGCTGGTCCTCACAGGAGAAGAAGTTGTCCATCTTTCATTCACACCCATTTTTTCCTATAGAATGGCACAACTCTCCCCCTTCCCACTACTGAACCAAAGTCCATCCCAGGAAAGAGAGAGATATTTACAGTCTCATCCCCATTTCTGGAGATGAGACAGAGACAGCCCCGTTACCTCTTGCTCATGCGCTTCACTCTCGCTGAGGGGGGTCTTCTGGACACGGGTGGCTTTTTGGTGGATGCCTTCACCTGAAGAACACATCACTCACCAGATCAGTTACTTCCCTCTCGTGGGACAGCTGAGACCACACAAACAGGTGTTTCCACACAAAATGTTTGGCCCAGTCCCTTTTCATGGCACAAGAGCCCAGAACACCATTCAAGCCTTTGTGACCTTCCCCTACTGCTGGAATTCTTTGGGAAGCAACAGCTGTCTGAAGTCCCCCTCAGAGCATCCTGGGCAGCCCTAGTCATCAGCTCAGTCAGGAATTTATATCCTGAGAATAAAGTCATCCCAGAGAACAGTCATTTACCTTGGCAGTCCTTGGATTCACATTCTCAGCCTCTGTCTCTGAAGGACACTCTCTGTCAACTCTGGATTTCTTTGGCAGAGGAAGTGATGGAGGCTCTGCTTCCTCAATGGCTTCAACACTCCTTTTGGATTTCTCCACTAGAAAGAGAAAGTGTTATCTAAGTAAATAATAACTTTAAGTTACTATTTAGCAGGGGAGGCAAACAGCAAACAACTACAAGTGATTTTGGCAAAAATTTGCTTCAGAAATCCAAATTCCAATGCAACCCTAATAGTTTACAGAGCACTACCTTGAATTATTTTGAATGTTTTAATAAAATTAATTAGAGCTACTGCAGGTACTAGGGATAAAAGTAGGAATATTTTCCTGAGGGATGTGAGCAAGAACTGAATTATTATTTACATTAATGCTGCCACCTCACCAATCATATCACAATGCTTAAACTGACCTTTCTTGACGATTTCAAACGGGGTATTGATAACTCCTGCTGTCAGCTTGTCTATTTCTGCTATTTCCAAGTCTGCCTAAAATTAAAAACAGTTGTGGCACCGTTAGGGCTGTTGGCAGCACAGAATTCTTGTAAGTCAACATTGTACAGCAAATCCCCAATTATTTTACAGCCAGATCAGCTCCAAGTTTGCTGTTGTGCTCAAACTGAGCCCTTTCACATTATCCTGGGGATGACAGCTCTGCACACCCTCGGGATTCAGTGCCTGGTTGGCAGCTGCAGGTGTGCCTTGCTATGCCCTGCTGCTCAACCAGTTTGGAAATGCTTTCATTTACTGCAAAGTGCTCTCAGGAATCTGGGAGTACGAGCTAGCAGGTAAGGAAAGATCAGGAGCAGCAGGAGCATACAAATCCCATTTCAGATACAGTGGGCGTCTCTTACTGTTAAGTATTAAAGAAACATTTGTGAAAACATTGATGTAACTGTTTCTCTTGTAACTCTCCAGAGCCTTGTTCCAGTGTGAGGAGCCCCTGCAGCAGTGTGTGACGGCCCTGGAGAGATTTATGTTTGTGCTGGAAACCTACCATAGCCACCTCCTCCAGCGTCTTTCCACTTCCTTCTTTAGCTAAAAAGAAAACATTTCAGACAAATCAGTACACGCCCGGGACAGCTCACACTGCTCAGCAGGGCTGTCACCATCGGGGTGCAAAACCCCGCACAAACCCGTTTCCAGCCTAAGAGAACAGGAGCAGCACGCCCGGACAGCCCGCGGGGCGCTTCCCTAGGGGCTCCAGGCACAGCAGATCCCAGCTGCTCCCTTATTCCCGCTGGGTTCATTATCCAAGGGGATCGCGCCCTCCCCGCCCGGCACCTCCCGGCCCCGCTCCGCACCGTAATACTCGAGCCAGTTCATCTGGCGGAGCTCCAGC
>VZRZ01006179.1:139485-153176 GCA_013398175.1 Climacteris rufus | reverse complement strand
GGGTTCTGCGGCGCGGCCCGCGCTGCCCCTCGCTGGCCGATGTGCTGGAGGGGCTGCAGGACGTGGAACGCTACTACCGGCACCTGTATCCTGCTGAGGGGGCGGCGCTGGGGCTCTCGGGGCAGCGCCGGGGGGGCCGTTCTCTCTTTGTTCTCCTTATCGGGCACGAAGGTACTTGGAGAGCAAACTGCTCCTGCAGCGCCTCAGCTGTGACAGCCTGGCAGACATGGAAGCCCTCCCGCAGTCCTGGGAGAGGATTTTGGAGCGCTACAAAGAAGGCAGCATTCAAGGTAGTTCTGTTTACATAGACTCGTGGGGTCTTTGGCAGGGCTCCGTGCTGGTGTCCTGTGGGGACAGCCCACAGCCCTGGCTGTGCTGGTCTCGGCAGCAGTGGGTGAGTGCCCCACTCAGTTACCTTTGTGACCTGGTGTGAGATCTTGGCCAGCTTCAGTTGAAAGTACTCAACCATCACACCTGGGCACAGCTGCACACAACATCCTCTGTCCAGTGTAGTGAGGGCTCAGTGACCCATTTCACTGCTCAGTCAGTTTTACCTACACTTTTCTTTATTGCCTTTAGAAACAAGGCAGGTTTTTTGGGGCACAGAATGCAGGTAAAATGCATTAAGCTGACAGGGTTGTTCTTTTCCCTCCGACTCAGATACGCTCCTGAAGGTCTCGCTGTTCGTGGAGAACCATCGGGAGCTGAGCTGCTCACCTGGCTCCTGACAGGGCAGCAGGAACTGGCACTGGCCAGCTTCTGCTGTGTTCTGGGATGCTGCAAAGGGGACAAGGAACTGAGAGAGCTCTCCTGGTGCTTTCTGGAAGCTGAACGAGTTGATTCTTGGCTTCAGCAGGAAATGCTTGGATTGTGCCATTTTCAAGTGGAAATGGCCTTGGTGTCTGAAGAAGAGGCTGAGCTGAAAAAGCCCTGAGGATAAGAAGGGACTCACCTCCAGCTGTGGAACTTGTCCTTTCCTTCTCCTGCCACGGATGTTTTGTATCATGGCAAAAATGTATCATGGCTTACTTACACGAGGTGCTGCAGATGTGGGAGCGTAACAGAGTCCTTCAGGCTGATGCCATGAAAGATGTTTGGGCTCCATCCTTACAAATAAAGAAAAGATACCAGATTAGGGCTTACAAACAGCAGGCACCTTGTGTCCTTGAGCAGTGTGTTTGCATTCACCTAGGCATGGAGGAGGAGGGAGCAAATCTGGGTTGAAAATGCAATTATGGAGGTGCATGGATGCCCGAGTTCTGACACAGGGCAGTTTTCAAGGGTGTTAGAGGACACTGCTTTAGTGCCTCTGCCAGGGCCCACTGAAATCAGCCTTAAAACTTCACTCTGGTGGCAGCAGCTGCTGGCAGTACAGGGACACCTTTTGTTGGCCGTGGCACCGATCCTCTGAACATTCCTGGGAAGCAGTGGGACGTTTGTATAACATATGTAGTGAGAAGCAGCAGCTTCTCGGAGAAGCCAATAAAGCATTGCGTTGGATACATTGTGGGTGTGTTTGTGCTCCCGTTTGGGTGTCTCCAGCCTGTTTGGGCAGTCCCTGCGGCCGCCTGAGGGCACTGCGCGACCTGCGGAGAGCGGCGGCGCTGGGGCTGCGGGAGCTGAGGGGCTGGGGGGCTGCCCAGGGCCGGGCTCCCATCGGGGACAGGGGCTTCGCGGGGTGAGGCTTCACACAAAGAAATTGCAAAGAAAACCACCTGCAAAGAAAAGCAGCGTCCCCCTCCTGGCGCTGGGTGCCCTGCCCGGGGTGGAAGTGAGGAGGGTTCTGCTCCCGGCAGGGCTGGAGGGCTCGTGTGGCTGTACAGCCTTGTGCTCCCTGCCCAGGGCTTACCCAGGGCAGTCATCCTTGCTCAGGCCTTGATGTATCATCATCACAAACCAGTGGATCACGGTGTGCTTGGGTGCAGAATTGTCCTTACGTATGCACATTATACAACCCTCCAACACCCCTCTTCTGTCAGCCTCTCTCCAGGACAGCTGCACAAAGAACAAATGGATTTAAGTTCTAGAAGAAGTTCAGCACAGTTCGGTGGTGGCCCCTCTGCTTCTCCCAGATGTTTGGCCCCTCTTGTCTGTCTTTGGGCTAACAACAGCCCTGCTAAAAGTGCTGAGGGAGCTTTCTGCATTGAAAGTGGCCGTGCCCTGCCTCTGCCTGACTGAAATGGGGTGAAGGAGGTGCTCAGTGAAGTTTTGGTGTGATTAATGCTCAGTGGGCCGTGTCATCAGCTGCATTTGTGTTGGAGTTCTGCAGGGTGTGGGTGAACCTCTGCACCACAGCTGGAATTGGCATCAGCTGGGGCTGGTTCTGTGCCAGAGCTGGATGTTCCATCAGGATGGCTGCCAGGGACCCTGTGGCTGACGAGGCCACGGTTCCTCGCGTGTGCAGAAGTCCCTGGAGCTGGGATTCTCCTGGGAGTCGTTGGGGGTCAAGGGTTCCCTGAGCCACAGCCAGGGTGGGTGTTCAGTCCTGCAGAGCTGTGCCTGTCAGCAGGCAGGGGGAAAGGCCACTCTGCATGGCTGTCAGGCACCTGCATGCAGCACAGGGATGTCTCTGGGTGCTGGATTTCAGCACTTTCCAGACTGCTGGGATGGGAGGGAGGTGAGTGAGAGCTGCTCCAGCTGCCCAGTGTGGGGTCAGGGGCTCCAGCCTGTGCTGTGCCTTAGTGGGGCCATGGTGAGGCAGCACCAAGGGCTCTGAGGCCAGCTGGTAAAGTCTATGTAACCATAAAAATAAATCCAAGTACCTTTATTTTTGGAGTAGAGCTCTTAAAGTATTCTTGCACGGAGATCTCTTTGAGGAATGCAATAAAATGCAGTTAGCAGCTGGAGCTACCTTGTTAAAGGAAAATTGTCAGGAAACACAAAGCTCCTGCTTTGATTTTCAGCTTTACCTCCTGCTAACTCCATTGGAAAACAGTTATTCTTCACTTACAGGGAAAGCACAAACTCAATTCAGTTACTAAATTCAAATGCCCACAAACATTTATGAGGAGCACCTGACTCATATCAGGTTGGTTTGTTTCCTCCTACAGGGTGAGCGTTGGCTTCTGGTGCAGGGGGCCTGTGCAGTTCTGCTCAGAAATGGGGACCTGCTGTGGGTACAGAAATGGGGACCAAACTTCCATAAGAAACCCCAAAATTTTGTTTCACTGTAAGCTCATGGATTTCAAAAAGGTTCCAAAACTGGGTGTTCTACAAGAGTCCACAGTAAGGGAAAAGACAAAAGATTTGGCACCTGAACTGAAGTGCAAAGTGACTCGGAGGCAGAAATATGTGATAAAAAGCTTTGTGATTCATTTAATAAACGAAGCATGGGTTTCACAAGGCCCTGTGGTTTTTGTGCTTATCCTTTGAGCCTTTCATCTTGGCCTGAAGCAGAACTCCTTTGAGACTTTGCTGAGTGGCTGCCCCAGTATTTATCAGCTCTGAAATGCAGCAAACACTCTCCCCTCCCTGTTAGCTGGCTGGTTTGCTCTGTTCCCTGCTCCCTGCCCCTCAGTGTTTCTCCAGTGCTCATCACTTTGTCGCAGTTTTTGCCTTGTTGAGCAGCTGAGCCCCAAGGGGGGCCGGGTGTGAAGTGCAGGTGTGGGGTGAGTGGGGACAAACCTGGTGGCAGCAGGGCTGTGCCTCCCCCGTGGGACACGCTCAGCACAGGGCCCAGGGGTGCCCTTGCAAGGACAGTGTAAGAGACGGCCTGAAAATTCCTTATCTGCCTCACGATCTTCGACAGAGACTGAAACCCTAAAAGAGAACTTCTGCACTAAAAAATCCTGGCCTGGCTAAGGTGGGATGTTTGTGAAGTGTTGCCTGCAAGGTGCGCCCGCTGGAACAGGTTCTGCCTGGGCAGAGGGGACTGCACTGAAGCAAGAAGAATGATCAGTCCTGAACACTCCCTCCTGAACACAGCCAACGGGCCTCACCAACAATAGTGGCAGATTTCCTCACCTCCTGGCCAGTTGCACCCCCTGCTTTCGAAAAGACTATAAAAGACCTTTCTGAATTACCCCTCTGGAGATCTCCCCACGGACGATGGCGAGCCTATTGGCAGGACCACGAGGGCTTCGTCTCATCTGTTGGTAGCTATTCCCCTCTCCCCCTCTCTCTCTTCCTCTACTTTTCTTTTTTTCTCTTTCTCTCCCCCCTCTATCACATAATTGTGTTGTTGGCACTCAATAAAGGTGCACTATTTGATTAAAGTTGATATTCCCTTTGTGCCTTTTGCATTTTGAGATCGTTAAACGAACCATCACGACCCCCGCTTGTGTTGGCAGATCGTGACAGGTACCTGGAGAGCTCTTTTCCTCCCTGGCCTGGCCCTGGCCCCCACAGACCCTCTAGGGCTGCCTGCACTGCATGTGGATGGAGCCTCTTTTCACTGCCCGTCCTGCAGAGGTTTTATTTCAATCCTCCCTTCCTGCTTTTCCCCCCAACCCTTTCCCTCCTCCTCCCTCCTCCTGTGGACACAGATCTGCAGTAGGTGTCTCCTGAACTTGCCTGAACTCTCTGTCCCAAGCATCTTCCTGACTAATCCTTTCCAGATGTCCAGGAACTTTTATGTTTAGCAGTTTTGCTTAAGTTCCTCATTCATTCTCTGAAAGAGCAAACGTATTTCCTAATATTATTTGAAAACTCAGACTGATCATGGCTTCCCAAGAGCCGCTGCTGCCTCCCAGTGAAATGTTTTAGGCACCACTGCAGCTTTCCACTCCTGAATCGGAGCACATCAGATATCCATAAATAGCATAGAAGTTTATTTTCCGTAGCTGACAGCTCCAGGGCTGTCTATGGAGTCTTGAAAACACTCCATGCTGCACTTATACCCAGCCAAGTGTCAGGTTGTTGGCTTGGACCTTCCCAGCTACAGCAGTGTGGAGAAATTAGGAGATCTGTCCAATGTTCCTCTGACTGAGAGCAGCAACGAAAAGCAGGTTCTGCCCGTCCTAAGTTTCCAGCTAACGTTGTTTTTGGGGAGATGGCTGTTCCTTTGAGCAGGGCACATGGGCAGTGTCTCCTGTCGCTCACGTTGTCGGGATGAGCTGTGTCCTGTCCTGGCTGTTGGGTGTGTGGAGCTGCTGCAGCCTCACAGGCCATGCTAAAGGCTGCATTTGTTGCAAATGAGACAACTTTTAAAATTTTATTTTATTTCTCTAGTCAGGCTGCGTATGCCTTTGCCTTGGGAAAAGGAATTTGAAAGGGTTTTTTTCAGGCATTGTTACACCAAGCACCGGGAGTTACCCAAAATATAACGACCATTAATGGACCATTAGTGAACATCAGCAAACATCTCCCTCCTGGCAGGGCTGGGGACACCTGGTCTGGAAAAGACTGATAAAGGAATCAAAGAATGAAGACCTAATTAACATCGAAGGTGAAGAAATTCAGATCCAAAGAAAAACTGAATACTGGGGGTTGCTTAACGGAGGAGCAATAAACGTTGACACAGTTCATCTCTATGGGTTTTGACTGTATAAAGTTTTGGGAAATCTAGTGAATGTCGTGTGATGGAATGAATTTCCCTTCACAACCCGGGCAATGTGTGGATGAGATGATTTCTATGGCACATCCTGGCCAGAACAACATCCTGGCCAGAATAAAGTGATGCTTGAATTCTCTAACACTAAAAGATGTTGTTGGAGAGTTTTTGTTTTTCCTGCAGTTTCGGTGACAAATTGGCACGGGTCTGTAGGGTCTGTCTGTCTGTCTGTCACCCCGGAGCCAAATGAAACTGAATGTAGGACTGAAGCAATGCCTGAGCCAGTCTGCCTTTCCAGCACAGCCTCTGGCTTGTCTGAAGTCACATCCTGTGGTTCCCTGTGTGTCCAGTGGCTTTCCATCCTTGCCCTGCACTCTGTGTGCAGTGAGGCTTGCAGCAGGCTTTGGCTGTTGGAAAGAAGCTTTGGACTGTTCAGTGGAACTTGGGAAATTTCTGTCTTTTTTCTCACATTTTTCCTCGCTTCGGGATTTACCTGGCATGGTACAAGGTGACTGCAAAATGCCCGTGGTGGGAGAGAGACAGGACCTCCCTGGGTTCAGATCCTTGCTATAGAACAGTTCTGTGCTGTTGGCACCCCAGGGTCCAGGAGTGGGTGTGTGCTGGAAGGATGAACCTGCCTTGTTGCCCTGTGCTCCCACCACCTCTCCAGGTACCAGTGCCTCCCCACACATCAGAACTTACAGAAATATTAAGCATTTCTTTAATTTCCCAACAAAGCACTCTGAGATTCTGTTCCACTCCATCCTCCAGCGTGCCACAGCCATCTCCTCACTGGGGCTGACATGGGATGGCTCCCTCTTCTCCCTGGTCCTTTTCTCCACAGCTCAGACAGTCTCTAGGCCACTTGGGGAAGGCAGAATGAAGAGCATCAAGCCCGTAAGTCTCCTAACCATTCTGCTATGTGAGGAATGAATCCAAAAGCCTTTGCACACTATTAATCTTTTCCAATTCCTAAGAAAGCAAATGATCTCCTCCTGCTCCCATAAATTCAACCTCTCTCTCCTGCTTCTCCCCCAGTGTTTGAATTGTTGGCCAAGAGCTTTATTAAAACCTACGAGATGCAGTTTTGTTCCTAACTGAATCCCAAACAACTGTGCTAGGTGGAGAAGAAACATTTGGTGCTGTCAGCTTTAGAGCATTTTTGTGTGTAGTCCATGGCCACTTGTCAGCTGGGGACCAGTCTCAGCCCCACACTGAGCCCAACAGGACATCTGCTCTGCTCTCTTGAGGTCAGGAGATGAATTCAAGCTGAATTTGAGCAGGGCACATGGTCATGAGGTCAAACCTCACGACCTCGTGTCCAAGAGCACCTGACAATGAGCTGTACAGGGGTGGCAGAAGGGATGCTCCCCTGGAGCAGCGTGGTCTGGTGGCACCTCACCCTCCCGTGCCACACCGTGGCCATTATCTGCAGCTTGCCAGTGGCCCTGGGGACAAGCTGTGCTGGGCAGCTGCCAGGCCCTGGCTGCTTTCCTGCCACCCCTTCACCTGTTCTGAGTGGAGAGGTTTCTGCTGCAAACCCTCCGCTGTCCCCTTGGCGTGACCAGCGCTGTGGGTGTGGGGCAGCACGTGAGGGTGCCCAGCTGCTGTGAGCAGAGAGCTGCAGCTGGTGCTGGGCAGCTGTGGCTGTGCTGGTACAGGCAGGGTGAGGCTGGCAGGCCTGTGGGGCAGTGCAGGTGAGGTCCATGCCAGGGCCCTGCCAGATGCCCTGCATCACCGCCGGTCCTTGGCACATCGTGCAACGTGTCACAGCCTTCTCCCTTTCGTTTCCTCAGCCTGAAACCCATCAACCAGTGCTGAGAGAAAACATTCACAGAGGAAGCCAAAGCAGAAGTGAGCAAAGCTGTTCCTTTGGCTGGATTCCTCCAGCTCCTTGTGTCCCGCTACTTGGTTTGAGCAAGAGCCACCTCCTCCTGCCCTGTGCACCTGAGCCGTGGGGAGGGGACAGCAACCTTCAGCTGCTGAAGGGGGAGCTCCTGGTGTGGCTTTGCTGAGAACTCCCTTTCATGGTGTGCTTCTGCAACCTCTGCCCAAACCCCAGGGGAGGGGGTGAGAGCAGGTTGTGTGAGTGGGACAAGGCTGTGCAGCATGGCTTGCACAACGAGGGCTTTTAAACTTCATAAATCTACTCGTGAGTCAGATGGCAGGAGCAGTGAGGGGAGAATTTAGGGATGAGAAAGTTGGGACTGTTGTGCCCAGAAGAGAACCAGCCTGAAGCAGCTGTGGAAGTGGGGAGCCCACAGCTGATCTGCTGGAAGCAGGGATGGGGAAGACACCTGAGGCAGCGACAGAAAATTCTGCTCGTGAGGAACCTGAACAGGACCCCCTGTGTGAGCCCCATCTGGGGAGCCTGGAGCTGCTGTGGGCACAGCAGGGTCTGGGTTGATGCCCCCCATCCTGTGCCACATCACACCAGGGCCCTGTGTCCCCCTGCCTGTGGCGCGGGAGGACAGGGAACCAGGCGTGTGGAAAAACCCCAGAGGTGAATAATCCAGCCCAGCTTTTGCTGGACACGGCTCCCCCAGCTCTGAAAGGCTTTTTGGTCGGGTTTAATGAGATTAGTCTGTAAGCTCTGGAGATGTCAGCCTGCTGGCAGCTCCGTGTTCAGTAGTTCCTCGTGCGCCAGGGAATGATGTTGCTCATTTCGTTGGCCTTGACTCCGCTGGATCGGGCTGTTGCTCTGCTTCTCAATTAGCCACATCTGCGTGGCAGTAATGAGCTGGAGGTCAGACAGCCTGGAGAGGGGTGCCGAAAAGTTCACTCGTGTGGAAGGGAGCTCTCCATGCTCCCCATCCTGCGGAGGCTGGGGCTCTGCACCCAACTGGACCCTTGTTCCCCCCAGGAGCCCCACTGGGGTCTCACCCCCCATTGTTGCTGCAGTGGTGGCACTGCACAGCTTGCTGTGCTGCTGGAGAGGCTGTGCTCCTGAAAGCTCCAGTCTGGGTCTGTGCTGACATTAGTGAAGCTACTGGTAATAAAACATGTCACTACAGGGGCCAGGGCCACATCCGATCCTGCAAAGGGAAAGCAAAAAGCCAAACAAAGCCCCAAACCTCCAAAAAGCTCTAACCAAGCACGTGCTGACGGGAGGGCTGGATTCCCAGGGATGGAGACACTGGTCCTGCCACCCCACCATGAGGAGAGGCACCTCCTGGCCCTGCTGTGCTGGCCCTGCAGCAGGGACAAGTGGCACACAGGAGTCACAGCTTCCCGGTGCCACATCCTCCCAGTGCAGGGAACTGCAAATAAATGCTGTTGATGCCTCTGCCATCCCGTCAGGGATTAGGACATGCTGGAGCAATTTGCATGGGGATGAAACTTGGAAGAAATGGCAAAGCTGAGGGAATATGATATTATTTATTATTGCCAGTTGCAAGGAAATGGCAGCAGCCTCCAAACTTGTATAACTCTGGAACACGACTATTATTAGAATGGAAAGTTAGCAAGCAATTAGCTAATTGCAATTCACATTGTCTGTTGGCAATTATAAGGAGAACAGTTATAAACCCCAACAGATGGAACTCAAATGGGTCAGTGTCTCATTTTTTGCTTTATTTTGTTCCATCCCCAAGAGGCATTTGCTATGAGCTAAACTCAGGTTCTCACCAGGGTTCACGAAGGCAGCCAGCCTGTGAGTCAGCGCGGGGTCCCCGTGGGCTGCTGTCCCGAGCTCCAGCCCTGCACATGGAGCTTGTCCTGTTCAGACCTTCCAAAATGACACAGCTCTGAGGCTGGAGAGTTCAGCTAATGGCTCTGTGGTTTCTGTCATTTGCTCTCTGTGGTGGTGGTTTTTTGTAGCCCTGGAAAAGCAGGGAGCTGAGAAATCCAGCTGCAATATGTATTTCTTCTCATCCAGTTGTTCACGACTCTGTACAACTTCAGGTAAGACTTTCTCTTCTCTCTCCAGCAGTGACACAAACCAATGGTGCCTCCCTGAGCCTGATTTCTAAATCTTTTGAGGTTATTTGAGGAATTTTCATTCCCTGCTGAGGCTGAGATAGAACAGGGATCTCTGCAAGGATGAGCAGGGGAGGAAGCAGTGCTCTGCTTCCCCTCTCCTGTCACAAGAGATACCAGTGGAGCAGCTCCCACGGGGCAGAGATTATCTCATCACTTTTGTTAGAAATGCCTGGGAGATGCAGCACCAGGACATGACAGATGGGTGAAACACAAGCCCTGGACTCGAGGGATGGCTCAGCACATGGTTCACATCTGTTTGAACCAAACACAGGTGCTCCTACCTGTGACACTGCTGCCCTCTGGGTGGGTTTTGTGCTCCACGGGCTCTGTGTTAAAGGGATGCTGTGGCAGGTGTCTGCTCAGTGGATGAGAAATCATCATTTACCTGTAAAGTGTTTCTCTGCTGAAGCATGTCAAGGTCCAAGCTGCACACACAGATCAGTGTGTCTGAGGCCAGAGGCATATAAGGGGCACACAAGGAAGCCCAGAGACCCTGAGTGTTGCAGCCTGGCACATGCCAATCTGCTCCTTGGGTTTCCAGTGCATGCAGGAGTGTGGCAGCAAGGCTGTTCTGACCCATGGAAACTGCTTCTGCATTTCAGATTCCTTTTTAGAGTAGGAGTATGGACAGATTTGGCCTTAAAGGGAAGCATCCCAGAAGGTATCCTGAGGAAATATTTATCCTGAGGCTAAAGAACCTCATATCTATATTCAGATGCTCTGTGGCCATGGAAGGAGCTTTGCCCCTTATCCCTCCTGAATGTTGGTGATGCCAATGACCATGGCAAAAGAACATCCCTGTTTTGGGTCGAGCTGATACAGACACAGAGACAGTTGGGTGATCTGAAACAGATTAACCCCAGGAATATGAATTTCATAAACAGCAGTACAAACCCACTGCACACCTTTGGATGATATTAAACAGGGGATGGGTTGGAATTAATCTCAGAGCAAATGCATTGTAATGAAATGGAAACATCAGGTTTTAGTTAGAACCCTCAGGTTTCCCATAGGAGGCCGTTTATGTAGTGCCCATTTATTAAAGACAAATGCTATCATTTGGAACATATCTCATGGAGAGCAGGGGACTGGCTGATGCAGGGGAGCAGTAATTGGAGATGGAGCATTTGCAGGCTCTGCTTGTAGAGCCAGGGGTGCTGAAAGCTGCCGGGTGCCCCAGTGCCCGCTGAGAGCCCCAGCCCGGCTCCCACCACACACAGCCCCTCTGGACTAAAGTGTGTATTGAACAGCACCCAGATAGATAATCTGGTTATCTGGAGTCAGGCAGGTATGGATGGGGGGCCCAGCTCTGGCCCCAGGTGCTGAGCTCTGCTCTCTGCTCCAGGGATCCCCTGAAGTGAGAGCCAACTCCTGCAGAGCATCTGCTGGGGCTGGAGGAGACCTTGGCCGAGGAGCAGCAGGGACAAGGATCCTCCCCTCTGCCCAAGGACAGAGGGCAGCCTGCACAAGTCACCTCCTCACAGGTCCCGAGGCTCTGGTGTCTCTAACTTGGGGTCCTCACTCAAAAAGCCTCAGAGGGGTTCTGCCTTTTGGAGGGAGATGCTCCCTGGTTTAGCTTGTTCCTCCTGAGGCCCACTGGTGTCAGTACCCCATGGTCACCAGCCTGATGTTCCTTTCCTTTCATGACTGAGTGGTTCTGAGCTGCAGGGCAAATGCTAAACAGTAACAACTGCTGGTACAGTCACATCTGCAGGTAGTTTTGGGTTTGGTATTCACCTGGAAAGAAACAGAGTCCAGTGAATTAATTGAAAAAGTATACATTGCCTTTCTGAAATCTTTCTACATAGGTCCTGACACTGTGACAAGATGGTGCTGTTTGTTCTTTATTTTTGAGACCAGAAGCCCAGGACAGGCCTGTCCTTTCTGGGCAGCAGCAGGTAAAGCTACACGCTTTGAGAAGCATAATTTCCACTCTTTGCGTGTAGGAGAACTTTCTGGCTCAATGCAGGATGACATTTGCAACCATTTAATTTGAATAAATTCCATTTTTATGCTCCATCCAGCTTTTAGTACATCAGCCAAAGCATTCCTGTGGGACAGAATGTAAGTCCTGCCTGTGTTTCCCCTCCCGCGTGATCATCAGGGAGCTGACATCTAATGCTGATGTTCCTTTTGCTTCCAGAGCTCCCAGAGTTCAGCAGGTCAGTTCCTGGCGTCCTACAAGAAGCCATGGATTCCTTCTGGGTAGAAAGTGGCTCTGGAGCAGGAGGGGCTTGGGCTCTCTGCCTGTTCCTCATGCTGGGTGCTGGCTGGGGAGGCAGATCCCACTGCACTACGCAGCAGGAGCTGTCAGGGAGGAAACGTGGCCTGTAGTTCAGGGCAGAACACTGACATTGCTACAGATGTGATCCACCCAGATGGACATCTTCCCCCAGCTACATTCCCAGGGACAAGCCAGTTCCAGGTGCCTGGGGGAAGATGTCCATCTGTGCCGAGCCTGCCCCTGAACGGACTGGAATAACCCCCAAAAGGCAAATGACATCAGACAAGGGATCTCCCAGCCTTGTCCTCCCAGCTCCATGTGTGGGAGGAGAGCAAGAGGGCAGGGAAGTGCATTGCCTGCCTGCCTATACTGAGCAGACAGGCTGGTGACAGCTCAGCAATGTAAATGATGCCTAATAAGCCCTAAATAAATTGTAGAGGAACATGTTTGGGATCAGCAAATCCATTCTGACAAGAAGAAGCGAAGGAATGAAATCCCTTTTCCCAAACAGACTGCTAAGCAATGGACTAAATGTAATCTAGTCCCACTGAAAAATGGCTACTGAAGATTTATGGTTGGGGGTGTCCCTGCTCTGATCCATGGGGACACATGGGAGCGTGTACCAAGGAACAGGAGCAAGGAGTCCTGGGGAGAAGGAAGCTCAGGAGTGGGGGCCACCTTCTCCTCCTCAAAATGCTCAGGTTCTGCTGAACCCACTTGGTCCACTCACATCTACTGCCAAGTCTGTCCCCTTTCCCTACATTCCCCCACCAGCCATTTATCATCTGCAAGGGGTGTCTGCAGCCAAGTGTTCTCCTGACCTTCAACAGACCTATGGGCCTTCCTTCTCTGCTGAAGTGGGAGACTTAAGATAAGCCCAGGGTCTCTTAAACATGCCTGCTCCAAATAAACACAGTGGGCTGATGGGTTACAGGCTGAAGAGAAGGGCGCACTCTTCACAAGTCTGCTGGTGCTGGAGAGTCACTTTTCTTCACAGGGTGCCAGGGAGGCCAGAGAGCACAGTGGGCCACTCAAGCACTTCCCAGCAGGGCGTGTGGAGCCCACGATCAAAGGCAGAGAGCTCCAGAGCAGCCAGGGTGCAGCAGCAGCACCGGGAGGGGGTGAGGGACAGCACAGCACCAGGGCTGCTCCTGGGGAATAAAGACAGCTCCATGCTTCCTGCAAAGCGTGATCTCATCCAGCTTGCTTCAGCTTTGTGCTGTTAATTTTCCACAGGTTTCTGTGCCCACTCCCTCTGCTGAGGCGTCTGCTCCTGCAGGTACAGGTTTTTCAGGGAAAATGCCATTTCTGTCTCTGGGCCCACCCTGGGAAGTGCTGAGGGTGTTCCTGTGGAGGTCTGGGTCAGCCACAGGGAATGGTCCTCCCTGGAGTTCACTGGGGCTGTGAGTCTTTAAGCATTTGTTCTTTGTTGCCCTTTCACTTGATGGGGGCCAGAAAGGTGGGATGCAGATTGCAGGTGTGTTCCTGGTGCCTCTTTCTGTTTGGGAGCTGCTGTTCCTGGTCTTTCTTGGCTGCAGCGAGGTTCTTCCCAGTTCCCAGGCCTCGGGAAGCACCCAGGGGTGCCCCCAGGCTCTGCAGTTTGGGTGCTGTGGGCCAGGCAGCTGTCCCAGGACACGGGGCTGCACTGACAGCATGAGATGCAGGCTCAGAGCACAGGAGGCTGCCAGGACACCTCACCAGATGCAGATCGTCCCTTTGTTCCTCTGAAAACCACAAAAAAGTTTCTCTCTCTACAGTTCAGTGATGCCCAGACAAAGATGACGTGAAATCTGTGGGAAGACTTATTTTATTACAATATAGGAATGCACAGAACCAGATGTTTAAGCTTAGCTGTGGCTCCTCCATGCGAGCCCTGCTGTCCTTGCTCGGGGAGCTACTTGCAGGGTGATGTGCAATGCTCTGATGTGCAATGCTCTGATGTGCAGTGCTCTGATGTGCAATGCTCTGGTGTGCAGTGCTCTGATGTGCAGTGCT
>VZRZ01006179.1:114413-139217 GCA_013398175.1 Climacteris rufus | reverse complement strand
TGTGCAGTGCTCTGATGTGCAATGCTCTGATGTGCAGTGCTCTGATGTGCAGTGCTCTGAACCTGCTCTGTGCAGGTCTCTGAGAGCTCCTTGGAGTCAGGGCTGATGCCCCAGCAGGTCCCCTGCATCCCTCTGTGCCGCAGGGCCTGGGGCAGAGGGGGCAATGCTGACTCGGTGGAGGAGCAGGTGTCCCTCGGTGACCCCACCACCACTCGCAGGAGCTGCCCCTGGTCCCTGCCTGCCCACTGCCCGTGGCCCCTGAGGCTGCTGCTCCTTTCCTTTTCCAAACCCTGCTGCTGGCTTTTCTCTGATGCTTCTCAGCTGGGTTAAAACCATGCCAGTCGCAGCCGGGGATGTGTCCCGGTGCCGGCAGCTGTTTTGCAAGAGCCCGGGATCGCCTCCCCAGCCCGGCAGCCTCTGAGTCAAGCCCGGCGCTGCGGCTCCGGTCCCCAGGCTGGGGCAGGCAAGCAAGGCTCACACGCACCTCCAGCCTGGCAGCCTTGTTTGTGTCTCCAGCAGCCAGAATTTCATCTTTTCCACCTCCACGCTGCCAGCACAGCCCTTATCCACTGCCCTGACACCTCCAGGGTTTATTTCCAGCTGAAGCACGCTGCCTCCAGATGTGCTCCTGCCGCTGGCTGCTGGTTATTAACTCGGTGCTGTTGTTGGTCCTCCTGCCTCCATTCAGAAGTTGGCAGTCCTTAAACGCTCATTCATCTTGGGAGCCTAGTGGCAATTACAGCCTCGTCCCGCAGGATGGGTTAACTCCTGCTCTGCCACCAGCCCGAGGGGCAGCACTCACGCCTGCTTCTCATTAATGGGATGCAGAAAATCCCTGCACTGCTCACAGGAGATGGAAAGGGGGAAAGCTGTGAAAACTGCCCGGAGGCAGGAGATGTGCTGGGTTATTGTGACCCTGCACAGAGCTGCAGGCACCACGTCCCCTCGCTGGGAAGGACAGAATCCCCACAGGAGAGACAGTGGCTGCAGGAGTGATGGGAGAGGATGTGGGTATTTCCCCAGCAGGCCTTGTGAAATTAAATTGCAAAATTGTAAATCTGGTCACCACTTATTGCCTTCCCACCTGTCAAGGTATTCCTGGCTGTTGGAGGAAGGATTGTCAAATGTTTGTGGGAAATTTCAGGGACCATTCCCCGTGAGGTTTAGGCTGTGAGCGAGGAATAACAATTCACTGCCTGGAGAAGGGCAAGGCTCACACTGGTTCCCCCACTGGCAGTGACAGGAGGGGCTCCTCCTTGGACATGGTCACTGTTTAACAGAAAATTCCAGCAAACCAAACACTCTGGAATGGCCCTGGGTACAAACCTCCCAAAGCACATGGGTTATAATGACCAGGGAGAGTGAGCTGAGGGTTTGTGGCCCCTGAGCAGACTCTGCAAATCCTCCTGCTCCAGAAGTTCCCTCCAGTCTGCAAATCAGAGCTAATGCTAAAAAAATATTTTTTATGCAAGATCAACTCTGAAGTGAAATAGAGAAATGTACAAAGGAATCTCAATTGGCCATCTGGCTCTGACACTCCTGAAGCTCGTCACCATTTATCTCTGTCCAAAAGTGAGCTGCAAAGATGCAATGGGAATCTTCCTTTGGGGAGAGAATGGGGTGTGTTTGGCCTTCAAACATCAAACCAAACACCAAAGCCATGGGAAGCACAGGAGAACAAACCAGAGAACAAACAAGCTTGCTCCATACCTGAGATGAAGCTTGATTTTGGATGCAGAAATGTGTTTATTTTCTTGGAAAGAAGCAGGCTCTGGCCTTTCAGCTGTTACAGATTTTCTCGAGGGAATAATCTTCCTAGCAAACCTTGTTCCTTCTGTAATCCTTTGTAACAACTCACCGAGTCATGCTGCCCTTGCTTTAAAAATACGTTTTCAAAGCCCATTAGCAAATTCACAGGTTTTTTTTATACACTGAGAATTAAAGTGAAAACATAAGACCCAGCAAATTATTTTCGCTTTATATACAGTCTCCCCAGTAAACAAGTGTTGCAAGAGCCTGTGTGCTGCCGGCAGAGCAGAGGGATGGAGAACAGAATGTGGTCACATGTGGTTTTATTCAGCGAGTTATTTATATAATCTGAAGTATAGTAACAATGTCCTTGGATCCAGAGTCCCTCCCGATGGTGCCTCTTGGCTTTCCCACTGTGCCTGCATGGACACCCCTGAGCTCCCAGTGCTTCACTTCCATGTGACACTGCTCCATCCAGATCCTTGTTCCCAGGAGTGAGTCTGGATCTTGGGCACATTTCCAGAGCTGCATCCTGGCACTCCCATGGCACAGCATCCTGTGTCCTGGCACTCACTTGGTGCATCATCCTGCATCGTGGAGCTCCCCTGGTACGTCATCCCATATCCTGGCTCTTCCCTGGTACATGAGCCCACGTCCTGACACTCCCCTGGTACATCAGCACACATCCTGACACTCCCCTGGTACATCAGCACACATCCTGGCACTCCCCTGGTACATCAGCACACATCCTGGCACTCCCCTGGTACGTCATCCCATGTCCTGGCACTCCTCTGGTACATCAGCCCACGTCCTGGCACTCCCCTGGTACGTCATCCCATGTCCTGGCACTCCTCTGGTACATCAGCCCACGTCCTGGCACTTCCCTGTTACATCATCCTGTGTCCTGCTCCTGCCCTTGTACATCAGCCCATGTCCCAGTGCTCCCCAGGGACAGCATCCCCTGTCCTGCTGCTCCACATGGACATTCAGCTTCAGCTGTTCCTCAGGCTGGGCAGGAGGGTGTTGTGAAAATGTCTGAGGGACAGGGTGTCCCAGGAGCCAGCATGGCCCTGTCCTCCCTGCTTTTTACCTCCCTCTGCCTTCCCAAAGGCCCAGTTTTATGCCTAGAGATTTCCAAAAGCACTGTGACTCTGTCTCCTCGCTTCCTCTGCCTCCCCTGGCAGATGACATCTCTTCCTCTGCCCTCCCAATGCCACCCCATGGATGTTCCCTGTTTCCCACCCATCCTGGCCCCACAGGACAGATCCAGCTGCACAGGGATGGGCTGGGCTGCCGTCCGTGTCTGCATCCTGTGGCACTGGGAGCCAGCACAGCAGCAGGCCTGGCTTCTCCAGGAGGATACAAAAAGGGCATCGAGCTCATTGCTGGCAGCAGGATGGACTATGCAACGTTGCAGTGGCACGGGAGGAGATCAGCTGGGGCTGGCAAGGGTCAGGCAAGGCCAGAGCAAACCTGAGGCCATCAAACAAATACCTGATCCATTCAATAAATTCCTGATCTATCCACGTCTTCAATCTTGCTGGTATTAGAGGTTATGGTCAGTCATTCTCCAGGCAGGTGAATGGAATTCTTTATTGTGGCTATTTGGTTATATCTTGGATAGCAAAAAGGATTATCCTCCAGATTTCTGTGTCTCACTCAGAGCCCCCAGCATGTGTTTATAATTTTCTTCTCCCTTTCAGGCAATGCCAGCAATCTCCTGAAGTTCTTAAACTGAACCTGTGAAATTTAATGGCTGGACAGTGTATCTGACATATTCCTCTAAAATTCAAGTGTGCTTCTCACGCTGATTTATGATCGTTTTTCTCCAACAAAGTATCCACTGTATTTTATCTCTAGTATTTCTCATGCAATTCTGTGTCAGAAAGGAAGGTCAGGCACGATGCTGCTCTGAATTTCCAAGGAGCAGCAGTAGGTGGCTGGCTTGGATTTCTTTAGTCCGGCTGTGCTTGTTTGAACAGGCAAAGGCTCCTTCCATGGCAGGGACAGTCAGAGCCCTGGGCCAGGCAGGTCCTGCCCCGTGGCCCTGGTGCTGCAGACATGAGGAGGGGCAGGTTGGGGTGCAGGGCAGTGGTGCTGGCGCTGCCCAGACCCGGCTGCCCCGGTTTGGCGATGCCAGTGCCGCAGAGGTGTTGGTGCCGCAGCTCAGCCTTCCTGCTCCACTCTTGCTTGCTTTTCTGTTATGAGCTAGGAGTTTAAAGCTTGAAACAAGCCAGGATAATTGCCCAGATTGAGGGGGAGGATGCTGCTTCTCTTGCTGAGCCAAAGGAAAGACAATTTATCATAAAACTCCCATAGATTTTCCTACACTCACACACACACTGCTCCTGTGGAGTCGGCTGGGTGGCTTGGGATGATCAAGCATTCCCATATCAGATTTTGGGGAACCTTTTATGTCGTGCTGTCCCCCTGGGGTGCACCCAAGGCCAGTGCCTGGCGTGGCACAGGGGCAGCCAGCTCGGCTCCGGGGCTGCAGAAGGGTTACAGGCAGTGCTTGGTGGCAGGCGGGATGCTGAGCTCCATGAATCTGTAATTGCAAATGTGGAGCTGTGGTACTCAGGGAATTCAATGAATCCACAGATTTCGTATCTCTGCTGACCCTCTGTGGCCCATAAATGGTCTAAATACTGGTTCCTCTTGTTTGTGGCCAAGAGTTAGCTCTTGGGTTTTTGAACAAGAACTGGCTTCTTCTGACAGTGGATTTGAGGCTGTATGGAGTCGTCAGCTCTGTTTCTCAGAAGCTTTTTTCAAAAGTAATTTCAAAAGTAATTTCTTTCACTGAACCTTTAACTGCTGCCCTCACCCTGTCACAGCCCTTCCCTGCTCCGGTCGCATCCCCGCTCAGCACGTGCGTGGTGGGGCTGCTCCTCTGCCCCACAGCACTTGTGGTGAGTGGTTTAAAGCAAACAGGCTCCTCTTCCCGACCTGGGCACTGCACGTGGATCCTGCCGAAGAGCTGGGAGCTGGAGGTGGAAACGCCAAGACAAGGAGCTGCCCCGGGACGTTGCACAACCGGAGGGTTTGCGAGCGGGATCCAGCGGCACCAGCTGGGAGGAGGCTGGCACAGAACCTTCTTTTCTTTTCAAGTGGTCATCCCACCCCTGTCACTGCCGCAGCCAAGCGTTTCCAGCTCCCACAAGAAATGGCACAAGGCAATCTGCTGCTGTGCCCTCCACCGTGCCCTGGGGCAGGCTGTGGTGGGCACTGCCACCACCCCTGCTCCTGTCTGGCTCTGCGGGGCTCCTGCCGTGCCACTCCCTCACGCCTCTGCTGCCCTGACTCCCCGTGGCCTCTCCTCCTGCCCAGTGCCCTCAGAGGGGTGGCTGCCACCTCCCCCAGCTGCCCAGCCCGGTGCTCCTGCCCAGTGCCCGGCACTGTGGCCCTGAGCACCCCGACACGGCCTCGGTAGCCGTCAAGCCCAGGACCCGTGTCCGGGGACAGCCAGGCTCTTTTCCAGCCCAGCAGAAATCCACGGCTTGGCTCTCTGCTTCCTCCCATCTGCCCAAGTTTATTTTCCTTGTTTTCTGTTTATGAGCTAGGGGAGTATTGAATTTCCCGAAGTCACTGCCATCCATTGCCACAGGTCTCGCACACAAAGACTCCCTCAATGCCAGGATCCAAGTTTTGCAATTGGACTGGTTCCCTTTCCCTTCAACCATTGTGGAAACAGCCTTTGTTTTGCTTCTGGATCTTGTTCCTCAGGCCCAAATCAAGGGCCACTGTCCAAGCCTGGGTTTTTTGAAATCCAATTTCACTGCTTTAATGAAAACAGCACATTTCAGGGGATGGGGCCGAGGTCTTTGAACAGTAGGATTTTTTCTGCGGGACTTGTATATCTGCAAACGCTGCGCTGTCCAGCCCTGCCTGGTCCCTCTGAACAGCAGGAACTGGAGGGACAGGGCATGAATGCTCTTCAGGGACTTGTTAAAAGAGAAATCTGGCTCAGAATCTCCATTCCAGCTGCAGACTGACAGTCAAGGTTGAACATCCTGCGCCCTCAGAGGGGCTGGGGAGCTTGGCAGGCGCGGGAGCCTCCGCACCGTGTGAGGGGAGCAGGCTGTGGCAGTGGCTGCTGTCAGTGGGAACCACCATCGTGTTCTGGCTCCTCCAGGGCCTCTCTGGCCCCCAGGAATGTGGCTCCTTTCACTGGAATCACGCATTGCCTCTGGTGGGAGATGCCTGTGCGCCATGTCCTGGCAATGGGCAGCCGTGCTCCTCTGTTTCCTGCATGGAAGTCGCATCAACCTCAGCCTTTCCCGATGAAAACTCCATTTATTCCGGGCCTGTAGGAGAGGAATCCCATTTAACTGCGTGCTCAGGCATGTGCTGCAACTGTCCTTGTGTGTGTCAGAGCCAGGGAATCGTTCTGTAATCGCCCTTTTTTATTTAATTGTAACGCCCCTGTCCCACTAACTGTTCCAGATGCTCTCATGGTTCCTAGCTCTGGGCTCTAAACATGCTGTTCTCCTCACCCTGGTCCCCGCCCTTCAAGCACAAACAATGGTTTTGCTGGTTTTTGAGCCTTTTTCGTGCCAACGGGATGTGGGGAGAGAATCCCCTCCATGCCAAATTCAGTTGATAATAAAAAACAGGAAGGGAGCTGGATGCCAGCTTCGGAGGAGCGGAGCAGCCCGGGCTGCTCACTGTGGCGTGCGGGTGTCACCGCCGCCCAGCAGCGTCCGGGGCTGGGATCTGGGGCAGGCAAGGGGAAAGGGATGGGGCTGCAGGAGGCTGGGATTCCACAGAGAGATGTGGAGGGGATGCTGCACACCCCAGCAGCGATGCTCCCAGGGCTTCCAGCGGGTGCTGGCTGCTCCCAGTGAGCACCAGCGATGCTGTGGGGCAAGGACACCTCCAGGGAGCACAGCAGTGTGGGCAGGGTCCTGTGCCTGGCACGCCCAGTGCTGCCGTTGTGCCTTGGGAAGGGGACTGGCTGTGAGGAGCCTGTGTCTGGCAGCATCAGGAGCACCCTGAACCACGGCAGTGCCACCACCTGCACATCACAGCCTGTCCTGCCCGTGTCTGGTAGCATCAGGGGGACTCTGAGCCACGGCAGTGCCACCACCTGCACATCACAGCCTGTCCTGCCCGTGTCTGGCAGCATCAGGGGCACTCTGAGCCACCACAGCCTGCCCTGCCTGTGCCCGGCAGGTGCTGCACCCACGCTGGTGGCACTGCTGCCCTTCACAGTGGCTCTGGGCAGGTGGCAGAGGCTGGGCCTGGAGGGACCCCTGAGCAGCGGCTCATCCTGCCCACGGCACGGCCGCTGTGGGAGCCCTGGTGAACAGCCCACTGTCACCTTTGCTGTTCCTCGGGGGATCAGTTGTCCTTGTCCCCGTGCTGATGGCAGAGGTGGGGAGGAGCAGCTCTGGATGCAGCTGGGAAACCGGTGCCATCAGTGCTGGGGCCACATGGTGGCCAGAGGAAGGGGATCCTCGCTCCCAGGACAGATTGTCCCTCTGGTCTCTGCAGGTTCCTCCATCTCCTCTTTTATCCTTTCTTTATATATATTTCAGAATGATATAAATTCTCCGCTATGAACCCTGCTGGGTGAGCACAAAAGAGAACTTGCAGGCAGGCCCAAGAGAAAGGGAGGATAAAAAAAACCACAGGAGAAAATTAATAAAGCATTTGAGAAAGGGAGAGGATGCCTCGCTGGGAAAGTGTGTAGCACACAGGGCTCCCCAAAGCACATCAAAGCCTGACTCTGAAATTAGCCCAACTGATGGGAATGTAAAGCAGGGGATTCTCCCACTGAGCTGTGGATTGAGAGTCCCCCCCACAGGCTGCGAGGCACTGACATTTGTATTTATCCAGGCTCGAAGCTCCATCATGGAGCTTTTCAAAGGGCACTGCTGGGACCCAGCAGGCCACCTCCCCAGCATGGCAAACATGGCACTTTTAATTACTGCTCTGTGCAGGCACATGTGCCCGACCCCCACACTAATTCTTGTTGCAATTACAGCGATCTAATTGAGTTTATTCACTCTCTGAAGCTTTTGTGTCTTTCTTCCTTGCACTCCCTGCCGGTGAGAGCCGGGGCCCCCATTGATCCCGTAGGTAGGGACAGGGGCAGTGCCTGGTGCTGGCCCTGGGGCCCACCGGCCTCATTGTGTCCATTGAGCTGCTGCTGCTGCTGGGAAATGCCAAATCCTCCCGAGGCAGCGCCCTGGTGACCCCGGTGCCGAGCTGTGCCCGCACCATCGCATCGCACTGGCCAGCGGCGTGTGCTTGGCGGCTCGTTGGGAGAAGCAATTTTACATTTTTAGAGGAAAATTACTTCCAATTGACAGGAAAACGATGCCATGGAAGCGGCAAATAGGCACTCTGAGCGCAGGGAGGATGAGTGGCCAACAGGGACTGTAAGGGTTTTCAGACATGTTTGTGCAAATGTGAGGGGGAAACCAAAGACTCTTGGCCCTGGGACATCAGAGAGCCCCGTGTCCCCACCTTCCCCTCGCTCTCTGCAGGTGCTCGAGGGAGGTCTGAGACTCTCCAGGTTCCCAACATGAAAATGCACCGACCCACCAGGCAGGAGATGCTTTTGGAAGGGGGTTCCTGGCTGAGCATGGTCTGTGCCCGCCCTGGGGGGCACAGTGCCCCAGCAGAAACCCCCTTATCAGCAGGTGCCCAGCACCCTATGCCCAGCAAGTGCCTTTGGTGTCTGAATAACCCTGTTGCAGCCCCCAGCTGTGCCTCACATCTGTGCCAGGTGGAGCCAAGTCCTGCCAGGGCTCAGGGAGTCCCAGGTGAGTCATTGGGAAGAGCCCCCGGGTGCTGCCCCTTCAGCTTTTTTTATACAATGGCAAATGTTGATGTCTACTGAAAAACAAATAAACAAACCCGTTTGCAAGTTTCTATTTTGACCAGAAAACAAATCAAAATCTACTTAATTTTTTTTTAATCCCCTTAGTTTTGTATCTCTTGGGAGTCAATTTTGCCTCCTCTTTTCCAGCACTCTCACCTCTTCTTTCTCTTTTTTTCCTCCTTGCTGTCTCTCTGGATTATAGGGCCATGGTGGGACACGATGCCTCAGCCCCAGGGACTGCCACCACCGCTCACCACTGTGGCCTCTTAATTTTCAAGCCTATTTGATTAACAATAAGGAAAATAAAGCTTGTTGGTGCTTGAAATTAAAAATTTCTCATGCAATACCAGCTGAAGAAATGCTGGACCTCCTACAGGAACACAAACAGGGCTCCCACCTGAGATGGTGCCAGGGCTGAGCTGGCACCCCAGGGGCACCTCCACTCCTGGGGGCTCCTGAAGGAGAATCCCTTCTTGGAGAGCCTGGTGGGAGCATCTGCCATGGCTTCTGTGGATGCTCTTGAAGAGGGAGTGAAGCTGACACATGGTGACTGGCACCCAGCCCAATGAGGGAGGAGGGGGAGGAATTAACTCTCATTTAAGTCCACTTTTGTTGTAAATAAACTATAATCACTTCAAACCTTTTGCTTAATCAGAAAAGGCTGTTGAACATTAAGTAAACCGTCGGCAGGCTTGTCTTACTGCTGGATTAGAGATATTAAATGCCAGCAATACTCGCTTTTTTTAATCTGTCCTGCAGCTGCATTATTAAAACAAACACATTTGCAGACCTGCAAAAATCCAGAAATGAAAACAAAAGATGAGATTGAAGCTTTCCCAGGGGCAAGATCTGAAATCTGGATAATTTTAAAATCTAGGTTTAGTCTTCATCTTTTGAACCAAATAATGGAGGGAAATGACACGTAATAAAATTAACCACTGGAATTAGCAGCACATTCTCTCAGAGAGCCAGGTTAAAACTTTAGAACCCCTCTGTGCAGAGACAACACCTCTGGAGCCCTCTCACTGCCCTGCTGGCATGCAGGACTCCTCTGCAGCCCCAGGTTTCTGCTGGAGAGAGCAAACAACTCTGGCTGTGACAACGATGCCACTTCTTGTCAGGAACTGGTGGATTTTCTGAAAGCTCCGATGTCTGGACTCCAGTAAACAAGCCCAGAGAGGCTTTTGCAGTTCATTAAGCTCTCACCTATATTTGAAAAAATGAAGGTTTCTGGCTGCCTTGGTGGCAGAGAAAAGCTTGAAAGTGTGATGCCCGAGAGCAGCACATACTCATCATTTACTCAAGGTTTGAGCCAGGGAGCAGCTGCTGGTGCCAGGAGCTCCAGAAAGGCACAGGGAGAGTGCCCCAGCATTTGCTGGGACATGAAACTGCACTGCTCAAGAACTGCCCCCCAAATAGGTACTGGGGGGCCCCGAGGGTGAGGCATGGCCAGGAGCAGAACGTGGAGTCCTGCCCTTGGCTGGGGTGTGAGCAGGCCCCTCCTTGCCCCGCCGGAGTTACGCAGCCACTGCCACCCTGCCCACAGCTCTGGCATCCTTTTGTTCCTCCCTCCAGCCCCAGGGACAATAAAACCCCATTTTAAGGGAACCAGACGAAGATGCCAGCCTGGCAGGGCTGGGCATGCTGGGACGTGCTGCTGTCTCAGGACAGCAGAGTTAGAGTGAGTGTCCGTCGCTGACAGGGATGCCAGCCAGCAATTTATTTTCCACATTAATTTTGATTATGAGTTCTTATATGGTTGCAGAGTCCAATTTTCACAAGGGAAATTTCCCCCCCTACACGCAGGACAACAAATCAGATTGACCTAAAGTTGTTCTTTCCTAAATTTCTTGTGGAATCTTGGCTGGATACAAGTTGTCTCAAATGCAATTACACTGTCATAAATAATTTTCCACCTCTTTTTTCCGTCTCAACCATCCCGCTCCCCTGCGGTCAGTGGAAATTTCCCCCTTTTATTAGGTTAGACTCATTGGCACTGAGAAAAACTGTGCTCATGGCATCATTGTCTGCTCCGAGCCAAATCCTCGGAGATTTCCCTCCCACTGACACAAAAGCTGGGGCCAGGGCTGGATAATGGAGCCTGCAGCCGGGTGATGAGCTGCTGCTCTTCCACGAGCTTGGGCTCTCCTTGTTCCGGCTGGGAAACACCCACACGGGTGTCACTGACCTGAGCACCCACACAAGCTTTGGGGGGCTCAGGAGCAGCAGCTCCATTTGGGGTCAAAGCTCGTGGTGCTGCCAGGCGAGCACTTTGCTGCAGTGAGGGGTTATCACACACAGCTCTCGAGGTTTTGGCCAAAACACAGGGCTTGCTCACATTTAGTCAGCTCCCCGCGCTTTCCTCGTGGCAGCGCCGGGCGTGTGTGGCTGAGTCCCCCCAGACAAAGGGCCCGGCAATGTGACTAACAGCTGCCACATGTGGACATGTCCTTCTGCTGTTTAGTGCTCTGCTGTGCTGGGTTTCACTGTGCCTTTCATACGAGCTGCATCCCCAAACCACTTCACAGAGCAGGCTAATTGGAATCATGGGTGCAGAGCCACGCGGGGAGGAAAAGCTCTTTGAGCCCTGCAGAGAGGGGGTCGTGCTCTGCGGAGCCAGGGGCAGATCCCTCCCTGGGCTCTGTCACACCCAGGCCACGTCTGAGCAGATTCCATTAATTCAGCCCCCTTCAAGGGCTGCTAAACAATTTTCAAGGGTCATTAAAAGTACTATTGGCCCTCAATACCCTGTGTTCCTGGGACGGCCAGCGGGAGCTGGGGCAGGCGCAGAGCAGGACGGCCGTGGGGGGACAGTGGAGGCTGTGGTGCTCCAGATTTATCCCTGACCATTTGCCCAGCCCCTCCTCGTTCCAAACACGAGGATGCTGCCTCTCCCTCCAGATGAAGCAGGAAGGATTGAGGTCCCCAGCCCTCGCTGCCTGCTCCCAAGGCCTGCTGGCAGTCTGCAGGGTGCGAGCGGGGCGGCTCAGGCCACAGAGCCCGTTTTGCAATGCTGCAGTGAAGCCTCAAACAGTTGGATGTATCTTCTGCTGCAAGAAATGTGCTTCTTGACACTTCCTTCAGTGCCCTCCCAGCGACAGGACCATCTCGCTCAGAGCTGACAGGGTTCTGGTTTCTGTCTGAATGGGGAGCGCTCATTCTCCTCCTGCTCCCGTGACTGCATGTTTTGAATTAAATCATATCGCAGACATTCAGGAAAGTGTGAAGTGATTTTTATTTAGAGGATAAAAAAGACGAAATTGTGCTGTCCAATATTAGTAACTGGTTCACAGGAAAGCAGAGAGGAGGCCGCAGCCCCAAGTCATGGGGATGCTGCCAGGACTGTGAGCCACATTACTCACTAAGTGGAAAGTCCAGGTAAAGCCCAACCCCTGGCTCCACATGTGGTAGTGATTTGGGCAGATCCTCCGTCAGAGCGACTGACATCATGGCGAGAGGTATTTACAGCTGACAAGGAGAGCTCTGCGCAGACCTTGGCCCCCCTCCCCCTTTTTTTGTTTTATTCTGAGCTGTTATTATAAAGTATTATTTATGAAGTGGTGAGAGCATGAGCAGCACAACCCTGCCAAACTTAAAGCACTTTTCATTTAACAGAATGAAAATTATTTTAACATGAGTATCTGAAGGAGAGATCCGCAGATTCTGGACAGCTTTATGGAGGCAGGCTGTAAATTCTGAGCTCACAAACCTATTTTTCTCACCAATAGGCTTCTCTTTACCTCTGAAAGTTTATTTTCAATAAACACAAGCTGACCCCTCAGCAGTCTCCAGAGGAGGATGTTCACAGCTATCACTGTGTCTAATCCATGCGACCCTTGGTTCATTCCAGTGAGGCACTGGGGACATTCCCGTGTGTCCCAGCACTGCTCCTGCATGAGGCTCAGGTGAGCGGGCTCAGCTGGTACAGACCTGCCCCAAGGCCACCCGAGATATCCCTGAACCGTCCATTAGCTGGAACAGCACAAATCTCTCTCTGGATCACTCAGCTCTGGGAGAAGAGGTCAAGCTCCAAGCCCATGGGAATGGGCCAGCCTGGGTGGTGAGCAGAACCCACGCCCACCTTGAGCTCAGCAGCGCTGGCTGCACTGGCCCCAGTGAGACAGAAACCAGCTCAAAGACAGGAGGGAGAGGCACCCACTCCACCACTGCTGTGTCCCACTGCTCATGCATGCTCTGCTGTTGGCAGTGATGGGCTGCTTGCCCCCAGTAGGGGAGCATCCACAGCATCCCTCCTGGACACTGGGGGTCACCTGCTGACTCTGGGGGTTCTGCTTTGCTGCCTCACCTGGCCAAACACAGCCAGAGGGGGGTTGTGTTTCTTTCTCACATAGCTCAGAATGCCGGTTGCCATCACATTATGTTTGTTTGGGATCTCATGTCAGCTCAGAATGCTACTGAAATGTGTCCTCCCCTCAGACGAGGACTGCAGGGAAACCACAAGCTTTTTGAAATTCAAAATTGGTAAGCAACAAAATTACGAAACCACAGGAAATGAAATGAGCAATTCCTGCCGTTCATGCTTTCCCCCTAAGCTCCTCCATTGCTCTTAGAAAAATGTGCATTAAATGGGGTGTTAGCAAACGCTTCCTGTCCTCCAGTAAGATTCCCAGCTTCTCCAGTGCAGAGCGGGTGCTGAGAAGGATGGGATGAGTTGTAGAGGGTTATGCTGACTCATTGCGACAAACACCACAAATGAAAAAATACATCAGGACCACTGGGCAGCGGCTGACAAGGGACCCCCACGGCGACAATAGGCAGTGACATCTGTGACCCGCCAGCACACACACTGATGGCAGCCCAGCAGCTCTGCTCTGCGTTTAGTGGGTGACACTTTGTCTTGTTGGCACCCCGGCAGCGGGACAGCTCCATGCTGGGCTCCCTCTGCCCACAGTCTCTGCTCACATCAGGGTGCAGGATGGCTTCATGTCAGGCTCCCTCTGCCCATGGTGTCTGCTCACACCAGGGTGCAGGATGGCTCCATGCTGGGCTCCCTCCTCCCACTGCCACCCTGGGCCTGGCACTGGGCAAGGGGCCTGCTCTCCTGCTCAGAGAGGTTGATCCTTCCCAGCCTCGTGGGGAGGAAGCTGCCCGTTTTGGGAACACGAGGCACTGTGATGGGGTAGAATAGGTGCAGCATGGCCCACAGCACATCGCCCTGCCCAGTGAGCCTCGTCCCATGACGTGGAGCCCCCGAGTCCTTCATCCTCCCTCGACCCTTTGTTGCAAGTGCAATTACAGTGGAAGTGCAAACCAGCTGGTGCAACCCTGGCTATGGTTGCCTTCGCTGTGATGTGGTCTGTGTTCCACTGATGACACGTTTATGGGGTGCCATGCCAGGGCAACAGCCCCTGAGGGTGAGTGAGAGGCCTCAGTGTTTTTCCTGTTTGCAGAACACACCAGTTGCACGGATAGCCAGAAGCTGGGAGCTGTGGTACAACCAAGCCCAGACTCCAGGACGCTTGGAGGCACGATTCATGCTGCTCCATAAAACCAGCGACCAGGGCAGCTTCAACCCTTCCGTCCCCTCAGCAGGTGCAGCTCTGGCTGGCTCCGGAGCTGCGGGCCCATGTGGGCAAACTGGCAGGGGCTGCTGGCAGTCATTATCACACTTCATCTTGCTTTTGGACAGGCAGAGGGTGATGGTGCTCTGCAGATCCTTTACCAGGCAGCCCAGCAAGGGCAGCTGTCCTGGGGAGGGTTCTGTTGCCTTGGAGGGACTGTCACAGTCTGTGGAGAGCGAAGCAGCAGCTCCCGAGCTCTCGGCAGCACGGCACGAGAGCAGCTGCCTGCACATCACACTGCTGGCTCTGGTGGGGTGTCCTGGTGCCTCCAGTGAGCTGTGAGTCTCCAGGATTTCCCCAAGAAATGTCAAGGGACAGTGCAGAAAATTATGCTTTTCAATAACAAGGAAATATTCCATGAATGAAACCAGATCTGTTTATTTTGAGTTCACTGTTGCAAATCATTGCAAAGAGAACCCAGTCCTACAGAATAGATCCAACGTGGATGTGAACCACATGAGGTGCAGGTTTGATCCAGCACAGAAACTTTTTGAATTTGCTTTTTTTTTAATCTAATTTCTTATTGAAACAATGTGGTTTGCATTAAGGTTTTGATGTTTTGTTTTAAAACCACACATCTAATTTTAAATGTTTAAGGCTTATAAATAATACAGTAATTTTGATGCAGCCAAAGAAGATCTCATGCGAGAAACAGATAAATCAGTAAATCAGTACCTCATTTACATGTTAAACATGTGCCACATTTCATTCCCTATCCTCCTTGGATGGGACTCAAAGGGACTCTCCAAAGAATTTGCCCCCACATCCCTGCTTCATCCTGAGATAGAAAAAAATTCCAGTTTGGAAAAAAACAACTTTTATCACAGATGTCAGCAATTAAACTGTCCATTAAATAAAACATTCGCTCACCTTATTTTTCCCTTTTCTCATTTGCTAAGATGAGAACTATTTCCCTCTGTAGCTGCATTCCTCTGGGAAGGCTTCCTAGCACATCCCTGGGCAGCACGGGGCTGCTCTCAGGGGACTGGAGCTCTCATGAGGGAGCCAGAGCTGCTCCACGGGGCAAGAACTGCAGAGCCCATCACCCTCCCATGGGGTCTGCCTGGGGTCCCAGCAGCAGTGTCAGACTGGGAAGTCCCCTGTGAGCTGTGCTGGGACATCCTGGGGGCCAGCACCTCCTCCAGAACCACCCTTGGCCACTTGTGCTCCCTGAATAACAGGCACAGCACGCACAAAACTTTCAGGGAAGAACTAAGGTTGCTCACACTGCCCACACATCTCTCTGTGCCTGCACTCACCTCTCCAGCAAGGCCACCCAGGCCAGCACCCCTGCCCCAGCAACGCTTGTTATCACCTGTGCATACAGCTGTCCTCAGTAAGATGATAATCACACCAAATTAACTCATTTCCTCCTGCTTCCCCTCAGGAGAGCTTCTGCCTCCTGCAGAAGGATTAATCAGTAATTAATTCAGCCACTCTAGCCATGAACAGAAAAATGCCCCAATTACTGTCTCTCCTTCTGCGGTGTCACAGTGAAATCTCATTAGCACTTGCACACAGCCAGAACGCACTAATGGGGGTGTTAGATGTGTTAATGGAAAACACTTTCCTTTATCCTTTGGCAAATCCAGCTGTTTCCACCAAAGAAGAGTGGAATTTGTTCTGGAAGTGTCTGCATGGCCAGGCTTTGGGGTTTTGAAGTGTTAAAGGGAACAGAGCTCTGGCAGTGCCCTGGCCTGGGCTCACCCAGCCCCCCTGCCTGCCCCAGCACCTCTGTGCTCCTCACTGGTGCTGTGGGATTTGTGCAAGGTGCAAGGACCTAAATCTTGAGCCATTTTATCAACTGACGTGAATCAATGTGTAGCTCTCAGACTGACATGAACAGCACCCTGCATGCTGAAAGGGCTGGCTGCCAGGGGAAGGTGTGGCAGGAGCTCCCAGGGCTGGGGGACATCGATTCCAGACAGGGCCTGGCACGGGGCCAGTGGTGGTCCCAGGGGTGCTGTGGTGGTGGAGAGGCCAGGCAGTTCCCTCCTGCCCATCCTGCTTCTGGGCATGCCTCCACCAGGCCTGCTGGAAAGGTTAAAAGCGTTCTTGATCTGACCACACTGCAGGTCTGAATTAAAAATAAATGAAAAAGGAGAGAAGACAAAACAATCATTTGACTTTTATTAAAGTTTCAGGAGGGATACAGCCAATAACTCCTTTTTATTGATAAAAGCTCCGTTAAACAATGAATTCCCCCATCCCTTTCCACTTTTGGCTGTAAGGTGCTTGGCACTGATGGGCAGAGGAATGTTCTCTCCCTGGGGGCCAGGGTGCCCAGCACTGATGGGCAGAGGAATGCTCTCTCCCTGGGGGCCAGGGTGCCCAGCACTGATGGGCAGAGGAATGCTCTCTCCCTGGGGGCCAGGGTGCCCAGCACTGATGGGCAGAGGAATGCTCTCTCCCCGGGGGCCGGGGTGCCCGATACCTGGAGACGGCTGGGAATGACATCAGTACGATGCCCCTTGGCACTGCTTCCACGGGGATGCTGCAGGCCTGACAAAAAGATACTGTTTGTTTGGTTTGGCAGGGAAAACTGCTCCTCTTCCGCTGTTTATTGACATATGAATCAGAGCTGGCACCGGCAGCCAGGGCTCCGCCGTTGTGTACAAGCACGAGAGCGCGTGTCAGGCAGCGCAGTGACAGCTGCGCTAATGAGCTCATTAATCATGTCACTCTCAGGCAGGGAAAGCCCACGGTCCCTGTGAGTGGGACACTCTGCTCGGCCAGGGAGCCCGGCCTGGGGCCGCACCAGAACAGTTCAAGGCATAGAGATGTGAGTCCATGGCACTGCTGCCCATCACTGCCCTGCCACTGCTGCCCATCACTGCCCTGCCACGGCCATGGGGGTCCAAACAGAGACCCCAGCCTGGCAGGACAGCTGCCCCAGCCCCTGGTGTGAGTGTGACAGGCACTCCATGTTCTGCAGCTCCCGAGCCCCTCTGGCCTTCCCTAAGGGCTGAGCTGACCTCCCAGGTGAGACCCTGGCAGGATCCTGGTGCTCCTCCTGCCTCTACATCCCCAGCTTCATCTCACCCAGCTCGCCTGGGTTCACATCCCTGTGCCACAGCTCTGCCCATGCCAGTGATCCTTTCTGCTTCCATGTGCCCATTGCCTCCGCCTCCACCCCTGCTCTGCCTGTTCAGAACTAGCAGGACAGCTGGTAAAAAACCCAGCAACTTTTATTCAGGATTAATAGACCCTTTTAGTCATTATTTTTCACAGCTTTAGAGGATTTATTTTGTTTGATCCTGGGATATAAAATCTTCCCCTTCAGGGAAGTTCCCACTGAAAGTACTAACCTAAATAAGAAGTTTTCTTGTAAAATCTCAGAAGGAACTTTCTTTTGAAAATGACAGCACTTCGGGGAGGGTTTGCAACGAGTTTTACTTTGACTGCAACACAGCTTGACCTTAATTATGGAGCTGTTCCTGCTGCTTCATTAGACAGATAAATAACAATAAGAAGCAGATTTGCTTAATGTCACTGTGGAGTTCGTGGGCCAAGTTCAGTGCATTAAGTGCTACCCCAGTGTCTGTAGTGACACTTCAAGCAGGATAAATAATGACAGACACGACATGTGGGGAACATGGTGCTGGTGGAGCATCCTTCCTCCACGGGGTCCCCAGGAGCTGGTGCTGGTGGAGCATCCTTCCTCCATGGGGTCTCCAGGAGCTGGTGCTGGTGGCTGTGCCTCAGGAAGTGGTTACATGTTTTGTTGCGCTGCTACAAGCTGGCATGTAACCCAAACCAGGCCACATGCAGCAGAGGAAAGCTGAAAGCTGAAAGCTGAAAGCTGAAAGNTGGTTACATGTTTTGTTGCGCTGCTACAAGCTGGCATGTAACCCAAACCAGGCCACATGCAGCAGAGGAAAGCTGAGCTCCTCTAGACACAAAAAAGCCTCTTTTTGTGTCTGGCCTGTGCCAGCAGCAAGACTGACCCCTCCTCTGGGCTGCAGCTGCTCTGGTGCCGCTTGTGATCAATAAACTACTGGAGGAGGTTGGTGAAATCAGGAAAACACCAGATCGTGAGCGCTGCGCTGGGTGACCCATCAGCAGCCTCTTGGCAAGCGGAGCAGCCAGCGCAGTGTGGATTTCATTTGTGAAAGCAGAGCCCCGGCACGACTGCTCGTAATTTGGTCGGGGTGAATGAAGTGAGATCCTGCTCTGCTGAGCTGCAGTCACACAAGGAGAGCGCTGTGCTGAGCTCTGTGCCCACGGCCTGGCAGGGACTGGGGCTCAGCCCTGCCTCGGCGGCCTCGCACAACCCCGGCTCATCACACATGGCCCCTTCTGCCTGCCCCGGCTGGGGCTCCTGGTGCTCATCTCCCTCCCTGGCTGCAGAACTGCGTCCTGGGGAGGGAGGATGGACAAGGGAGAACGGGAATGTGGGTGTTGGCATCTGCAACGCCGCCCTGGCCCAGCACCTGCCCTCCCATACCCAGAACCAGTTCCAAGAGACAAATGCCGCTGCTGCTTGTCCTCTAGATATTCTGATTAGAACAATGAAGCTGATTAATGCAAACCAGATATGAAGTTCAGAGAGAGGAGGGGTAGGATGAAACCCTCCCATTACACCACTCCACCCGGGATTCTGGGGAGCTGGTTGTGGGAAGATGCTGCTGCTGGGTACTCCTGCCCTGAGTGCCAGGTGAGACACGTCGTGCCAGCAGTGCTGGTGCTGGGGAAGCTGTGAACACAGACCATGCACAGGGCTCCTGGTTGGCAACAACATTGGCATGTGTTTGGTTTTACTACAGCAAGCACTTCCACTGGGTCTGCGCTCTAAGGGAGCACAGGATATGCAAAGATGCAGCCAAGAGTGTAAAGTGAAGAAGGCGCGTGAGACAGAAAAAAACCACCCATTCCTGATCTCATCCTCTTGGAGTCAGTGCAAAATCTGTCCAATCTTAGCATATAAATTAACTGATAAATTAAACATGAATTTTAAGTTGATGACATCCCTTTAAATAAACAACAACCTTGGTATCTTGCTTGCAATCAGCTCCCGATCAATTATCTGTTTTCACCAATGTGCTGTTGCATAGTGTCTGCAGTTCCTTCCTGCACTGCAGCATCCTGAATCAAAGAAACCTTTCACACGAACATCATGGGCTGAAAACAATGGAACTGAACACCACTTCTTCAACTTAAATTGCTAACAGACCACAAAATTAAATAGATTTTTTCCATCAGAGAACTCTCAGCAGCAGAGTCAATCATGAAGGACCCAGTAAGTGCTCAGGAAGTGGATCCTACTCATCTTGAAGCTCTTGCTCAGGCACTGGAGAGCTGCAGCAAACAAACACCAGGGATGCAGTGTGTCCAAGGCCCTGATACCTGTGTGTTGTGTGTGGTGGGTGCTCCTTTGGCTTCCCTCAGGGATATTGAACCTCAAAACAGCCCTGGTGGGGGCTGGGACAGCCCTCTCTGCTGTGACTGGAGGTGTTGAGACTGTTGCCCCTAGTCAGATGGATGGGTGGATGGATGGATGGGTGGATGGATGGGTGGATGGATGGATGGGTGGATGGATGAATGGATGGGTGGATGGATGGATGGGTGGATGGGTGGATGGATGGGTGGATGGATGGATGGATGGATGGATGGACCAAAGCCATGGGAAGGTGCCAGGCTGTGCAGCAGTGTGGAGTGGGCTGGGAGGTGGCATCACTTCAGTCCTGCCCAGTGCCCAGGAGTCCCAGGGGACCCTGCCGTGGTGGCAGCACCCACAGCTGGCCCGGCACCTGGGCGTGGCTGGATCCTGAGGACTGGGGGCTTTTCTGACAATTTTTGGTCCTAAATCTCAAAATGAAAAAGAAGTTGAGTTAAAATTTATCTTTCCCATCTGAATTACTTTCTTGGCAAAAGTACGAGCTGTGTGACAGCTGCTACTTCAGACACTAAAAATGCTCATTCATCACAGAAAATAAAACTCCTCGTTGCTGTTCAGCTGAGAGCCCATGTAATCACCATGTAACTGAATTAGAAATGGGTGACTTTGCTCAGCTTCAGTTTCACACGATCCAGACAAGACCTGCTTGGTTCACTCCTCGGGGAACTGCACTTTATTACAGCTTCAAAAGTTCAGTAATGTTCAGAAAAAAAGATGACTTTTACGACCCCAGCCAGTGCCTGCCATGCCTTGTGCCACATAACATTTATATTCTGAATTTCCAACAACAACATGAGGCTCTTTGAACTCAGACTTTGCTGGTTTCTCATTGCTGGGATTGGTTTTCTGCTGCTTAATTGGACGTGCAATGTCCAGGATCTGGGGTGAAACACTCAGGATCTGGTATACAATGGCCAAGAGCGGTGAGAGCAGTGCCCAAGAACTGGGGGTGCAATGCTCGGGATTCAGGAGTGCACTGAGCAGGATCTGGGGTGCAGTGCCCAGGAACTGGGGGTGCAGTGCTCAGGATTCAGGAGTGCACTGAGCAGGATCTGGGGTACAACATACAACACTGGGGCCTGCAGCACCCAGGATCCGGGGGTGCACTGAGCAAGATCTGGGGTGCAGTGCCCAGGGTCTGGGGGCCTGCAGTGCCCAGGATCCAGGGGTGCAATGCCCTGGATTCAGAGGTGCACTGAGCAGGTTCTGGGGTGCAATGCCCAGGACCTGGGGGTGCAACGGCCAGGATCCAGGGGTGCACTGAGCAGGTTCTGGGGTGCAATGCCCAGGATCTGGGGGTGAAATGCCCCAGATCCAGAGGTGCACTGAGCAGGATCTGGGGTGCAGTGCCCAGGACTGCGGTCTGCAGTGCCCAGGATCCAGAGGTGCACTGAGCAGGATCTGGGGTGCACTGAGCAGGTTCTGGGGTGCAGTGCCCAGGACTGTGGCCTGCAGTGCCCCGGATCCAGGGGTGCAACGCCCAGCATCCAGGGGTGCACTGAGCAGGTTCTGGGGTGCAGTGCCCAGGACTGCGGTCTGCAGTGCCCAGGATCCAGAGGTGCACTGAGCAGGTTCTGGGGTGCAGCGCCCGGGATCCAGGGGTTCAGGGCTGCTGGGCTGCAGCAGTTGACAGCAGCTGCGGAGGCTCAGGCTCCGCGTGTCCGTGGTGGCTGAGCGCCCCGCGGGGAGCTTTGCGCAAGGCGATCTGCTGTCAGGATTTGCACATAAGTCACAGGGTTTAACCGAAATCCAATTTGCCGGAGAGGAGTGTTGGTTTAGATTATGGAAGAACAATTCACTTGTGGGTGTGCTGGGAGGGGAGCAGGGAGGGCAGGGGGCTGGGGGGGGCCCTTCCCTGCCACCGCCAGGTTTGGTGGAGACTCACTGAGCCTGAATGAAAACAAATGTAAAACTGATAGGTACATTTGTAACCCATTACCAGGCTGACTTTATGAAACCCTAAACTTGCTGGCAAGCAGAGGGAGGTGGCGGCTTCCAAAATATTTTTTCTTAAATGAGAAAGTTGCTTCAGATTGCGCTGGTTCTCCTGCGGGCGCCCGGCCGAGGCCGAGCCCCCGGCCTGGACCCCGGCTTCACCTCGCTCTAATCACCCGAGGCAGCACTTTCCAGGCCCTGGTGCACGTGTGGGTGTCACGTCCACGTCCCCCAGCCCCTGATCGCCGCCATAAGGAAAAGCTGATCCATTGCCATGGGTGGGGATTAGTCAACAGGCCCCAGGCAAGTTTTAGGCAGGAGAGCTGCAGGCCATGGATCCCTGCCCTGCTCCCTTGGCAGGAGGGGCACCAGGGCCTCCTGGCGAGGCAGCACTGTGAGAGCATCAGTGTCCCATTAGGGACATCTGCGATAGCCCAAGCGCTCCAGGGTCTCGCCACGCCACCGGCTCGCGGGGCGCTGGGGAATGGAGACATCAAAGGTGTCTCCTTTATTTGTGAGTCATGTTCTGGTGACTCATCCTGCTCCAAGCACTTGTAGGCAATGCTTTAGCCATTCCCATAATGTATTTGTGTAAAGCCAGTACCCTGTTGTTACATAACACAGCGCGTTCCCCGCTCTCCCAGGGATGGGGATGGTGTCACTGCAGAGGCACCACAGCCCAGAGCTCTCTCCAGGGCCGGGGGTCCCTGGTGAGGTGTTGGCAGGGGGTTGGTGTCTGCCAGTGTATGTCCCATAAAAACCCTAGAGTATCATTTCCACCTCTTCCCATCAGGGTGGTGACGTGAGAGTGGCAGCCGGGGCTCAGGGCTTGAGGGCACTGGCAGCTCCATCCAGACCAGGGGATCACTGTGGATCCCTGAGCACAGCCAAGGACAAAGAGACCCAGCTGTGGATTCGGTCTCTGTTCTGTTTTCATTCTTACAGCTCTCAGTGCAGAATCTGAAATCTCTTACACCTGTCTTTTCCTTGGTGGGGACACAGTGGGGAGTCCTGAGGGGAGCGGGAGTGAATTTTCCTTGGAGTACCAGACCTGCTGCAAGGTTGCAACTCCCTTCACTGTGAGCACTGGCACAGGGTCTTGTAATGGGTTCCCACATGCATAGGAAGTTACCTGCCCAGGCAGGAGCCTTCATGGATGTACTCACACGTGAAAAGCTGACCCTCAAATCCTGTGAAACCCACATGAATTTTGAAATAAGAAATATTGGGGTTTATTTCTTAAAGGAAAATAAATGTGATTTCAGAATAAATCAATAGAACATGACTTTGCTCGGTGGAATAAGCCAAGTGGAGACATGGAAAAATAAACTCTTTCTGATGACTCCTGCTGAAAGATTCTCATCTCTGTAGGTCATGGGATCAGCGCTGGAATGGCAGCACTTGAACCCTGGCAGGCAGCCCGCGGGCTCTGACAGATGTTCCTGGTACAAGGCACAAGGATTCTTTGCTGATTGCTCCTGGGCTGGACCAGGCTGGCCCCTGGGCATTCACAGAGCCCCGTGTGCTGTGCTGGGGGTCAGCCTCAGCCTCCCCCTGCATCCCACCCCGCCATGGAGGTGGTGCACTGTGGCAGCACTGGTGGCTCAGGGTAAGGCAGGTGTCAGGGGCAGTGGGTGAAGATCTGGGGCCCCACCAGCAGCCTCCGGAGGTGCTGAAGCATTGGGAAAGGCTCCAGAGGCACCAGGAATGTGTTTGCCTCTGTCTGTCCTGTCCATGGATGTGGGGCTGGATGTCCCAGGGGATGGCAGCTGCCCACCCCTGTGCTGGAGGTCCTGGGTCCTGAGCTTGGGTGCTCTTTGGGGCCCTGCATCCCCCGGGGTGGCCCCACTTCTCCATCCTCCTCTATCTCTGGGAGGTGACAGTATTAGACCATGGAGGATTTGAGAAGGCTGGCAGGACAGAGCCCTGCTGTCAGCTCAGAAGGTGATACCTGGAGTCCCAGCAAAGTCACTAAAAAGGGGAGAGATTCTCATTTAATTTGGTTCATTTGTTATAATGATTCTTCACCATGGTCCATATTAAACACTTCAGTGATTTTTGCCTCTAAAACCCTCTTGCAGGGATCGTGATGAAAGGTATATTTATTGTACTTCGGCTTGGAAAGTTGTTTCAGATGTTTCCAATTCATCAGCCAGTGCAGACATCTGTTCCTGGTTGGGGCAGAAAAGCCTAACTCGCACACACACACAAAAACTGCTCATTTTGGAGGGTTTTATGATGAGCTTTCTAATCCTGACAAGTTGTCAAATAGTGCTAATAGCCACATCACCCGTGGCCCCATCACTCCCAGCCCCAGGTGGAAGCCTGTGCTGACCACTGGGCTCAGGGGGCTCGGTGGTGCCCCCGGCCTGGGGCTGCCCCTGGTGAGAGCCCTCGGTGCTGCTGTGAGGGGACGTGGCCGGGGCTGCACAGCCCGACTGACCGGCTCGGCTCAGGATTGCAAAATCTGGCTCCAAATTGGAACAAAACGATAATATTTAGAAATACTGTGGTGCAGCAAATCAAACCTCAAAGCAGGTTTGGGGGAGGGGGTCGAGATGTTTCAGCAAGGCAGAAATCAATGGCTTTGTTCGGTTACAACTTGTCAATAAACACAATCCATTTCTGTACCAAAAAAGGCAGCGAGGTCATTCCAAATAAAAAAAATCAAAGTGATTCATTCAGAAAATGTCAAAACAGGATGTTTTGATAGTGTCAGAGTCTATTTCCAGATTTCTTTCGAAAGATATTTTGGTTCAATGGACCAGGTTGCAGGAAGCACTGGGATTTCGGAAGAAGAACCACATGCTCTGACAGGACAGGGCAGACACATCACCCTCCCTGTCATTGCTCCAAGATTTCCTTCCAGCCCACGTTAATCCCGGCTGCTCATGGGCTGGGATGGCCGCGAGTCCCAGAGCTCTGGCGAGCCCTGAGGCCAAGGTGAAGGCAGCGCTGCTGGGCCTGGCAAAAATGAACCCTCCAGTCCAGACAAGGTGCACACAGAGACACACAGGGACACAGACACACAGATACACACACATGGACACACATGTGCACACAGAGACACAGAGACACACACATGGACACACACAGACACACACGGACACACATGGACACAGAGACAAACACAGATACACATACATGGAGACACATGGACACACACATGGACACAGACACACAGATACACACACATGGACACACGTGCACACAGAGACACAGAGACACACACATGGACACACATGTGCACACAGAGACACAGAGACACACACATGGACACACACGGACACACACGGACACACATGGACACA
>VZRZ01006179.1:97931-108115 GCA_013398175.1 Climacteris rufus | reverse complement strand
TTGGGACATGGGGATGGAGACACGGGGATCAGGACACTGGGCTTGAGCCTGCCCTATGGAGACACAGGGATGGGGACATGGGGATTGAGATACAGGGATGGGGACACAGGGATCAGGATATGGGGATGGGGACATGGATGAGGATATGGGGATGGGGACNCATGGGGATGGGAACACGGGGATGGAGACATGGGGATCAGGATATGGGGATGGGGACATGGATGAGGATATGGGGATGGGGACATGGGGATTGAGATACAGGGATGGGGACACAGGGATCAGGACACAGGGCTTGGGACATGGGGATGGAGACACGGGGATCAGGACACTGGGCTTGGGACATGGGGATGGAGACACAGGGATGGGGACAGGGAGCTCAGGACACAGGACTGGGGACATGGGGATGGGGACACGGGGATCAGGATATGGGGATTGAGATACAGGGATGGGGACACGGGGATGGGGACATGGGGACTGAGATACAGGGATGGGGACATGGGGATCAGGACACCGGAATGGGGACATGGGGACGGGGACACATGGATCAGGATAGGCGGATGGGGACACAGGGATGGGGACACAGGTACTGGGGTGCAGGGCTCAGGGCTCAGGGCACAGGCAGAGGTGGCTCTGATGGGATCTCTTGCTCCCCCAGCTTGGGGAGCAGGACACCTCTCCCTGTCACACTGCAGGTGACAAGGTGCCCTGTTTTCAGGCTTGCTGATTTGGGAAATATCTTAACAGAAACATATTTTGCATTTAAGCGTTTTTCTTGTGCAAAAAGCAGGACAGAGGGATGGTGAGAGCCCAGGGAGGGCTGACCTGAAGCCCTTGTCTGGGACCTGCTCCGAGCCCGGCTGTCCCTGCAGTGCCACACTGGCTCCCCAGGCAGCTCCTGCCCCCCCCGGCCTCCCCAGCACAAAATCCGATGCTGCCCTTTCCCAGACGCCCTTCCCAGGCTGCGCACGGTGATTTCACCAGCTAATCCCGGGCAACTGCTGAACCATTGTCTGCCCAGCGCTGAGCTAGGATATTATGGCTGGGAAAACTTCCTTCCGATCTGCAAGCTGTGTGAACAGAACTTGTTTAAAATAGCTGCTTTGACAAACAAACAGAGCCAGCTCCATTTCCATCAGCATCTCCCCTCCTCAAACATCAACATTTGCGTTTCGGTAAGGGGAGACGGCCTTTGGAGCAACCACAGCCGTGGCCGTGCAGATCCTCGCCAGCATTGCTGGCAAAGGGCAGGAGGAAGGAAGATGCTGAACAGCCAGTTTGGGCAGGGACAGAATCCCTGGTGTCCCAGCAAGGCTCTGCCAGCAGCCACTCCCAGATTGTGGCCCCACAGGGTGCCCGAGTGACAAGAGGCACCTCGGGCACCTCAGGAAGGAGCTGGTGTTCCTGGGTGCATTCCCTGGGATGGAAAGGAGCATTGCTGTCAGAAAGCCCGTGAACCACAAAGCATCCCGAGGACAGACTTTGAAGCCCACGTTGTTTTCATTTGGATGTTATTATTAAAAAAGTCACTTGCGTGTTTTCTGGTAAAACAATTTGCTGCAATGTTTCCTCTTTGCCTCCCGCTCCCAGCAGAACCCGACAGGAGCACACATGGGGCCTGACCATGCACATGGGACGGGATGGAGGCAAAAACCTCATCAAAAACCTCTGCAAGTGACCAGGGTGGAGGTGGGGACAGCATCCTGGTCACCATGCTGCTGTCAGGCCTAGGTGACCCAACCTGCCATCTCCTGGAGCTGGGGCTGAAGCTGAAAAAGGGCAGGAGCATTCTGGGTTTCCAGCACGGTGTAGCCTTGCTGCAGGCAGTGTAGAGGCAAAGGGAAGAAGTTCTGTGGAAGAAGGAGAAGGCCAAGTGCCAGCCACTGCCACTGCTTGGGGGGCTGTGGGGCTGGACCACCTGCCTGGCAGCACAGCCCTGCACGGCTGGCACAGCTGCCCTGGCAGGCAGGGCCATGCTGCAGAGCTGTATGCCGTGGTGCTGCAGAGAACTGGATTGTATCTAGAGGTGTCTGATAAAGCCAAACAGTTAAGCTTGCCCAAAAATGAAGCAGTGTAGCATTGTGACAGGCAGTAGTGCTGCCACTGCCTCTCCAAGCAGGTTCTTGAGAGGAAAGGGTGTCCTGTGCTTTGGAAATCACTTTCACTGACTTTTAAACCCAGAGGATCCCTGCTTAGCTGGAAACTACCCCTCCAACAGAGAAAATTAATTATGTCCCAAAGACAGTGCGAGAAGCAGCGAGGAGGCCAGCTGGAAGCAGCCGGAGTCCTCTCGCACCCAGGGCCAAGTTCCATTTCACATGACATCAGTGGGTGCTTTGGCTGCGATGCCAAAGCAACCAAGGTCTGTCCCGGGTGCAGACAGCTGCCTTCCCAGGGAGGAAAAGATCCAGGCCTCTGGATGGTGCTCCCAGTGCAAACGGTTCCCTCCCTGCTCCGTGTTTGTGAGGGGTTTGGAGTGCATTGCCCTGAGGCACAGGGCAGGCAGGTCTGTCCCCCAGCCTGGGCAGAGTGGGGCTCACTGGCTCTGTGCAGCCCCATTGCCCAGAGAGCCCCAGCGAGGAGGAGCAGGTTTGAGACTGGGCTCCCCCTGCCTCTTCTGCTGCTGGCCACAGGTGGCAACCCCGAGGGGCTGGGGAAGACAAGGGGGGCTGCCCTGCAGCGTGGTGGGGAACTGAGTGTGCAAAGTCCCTTTGCCCTTGGGAGAGGGCGAGGGTGGCCATGGGAGATGCTTTCAGCCCTGGGGACTGGGCATGGACTGGCAGAGAGCTGTCCCCAGGGCCTCTCATCCACCCAGATCAATGACAAGACAGGACCCTCACTGAGGGAGATCATTTCACTCCAGCAACAGCCCTTTGGGACAGCTCCTGCAGGAATCAGTGCCCTGTTGGGTGACACTCTGTATGTGCAGCCCATGCGCCGTGCAGCCTGCTCCTTCCCACACTGAGACAGCAGCGCTCTCCCTGCAGACATTGTGAGCAAGGTGTGAAGTGATACAGGAGCAGAGTGAAGAGAGGCCTGGGGACAGCCTGGGAGACACCGCTGCCCTCAGCTGCAGTTGTGTGTCAGGGCTGGTCCCTGCTCAGCCCGGGTATCTCAGCACCTTGCACCCCTCTCCACTGCAGCACCAGTTCTTCGAGCCCAGTTTGCCATATGGTGTGGGGCCATCCCTCCTGGACTGAGCAGGGCAGAAGGGGTCACTGGCACAGGTTCAGCACAGCTCCTCTGAGCCCATCCCTGCGCTGCCCTCAGGCTCCAGCACAGCCAGGCAGCCTCGCCACGAGCTGGGGAGGCCTCGCACCATGCGCTCCCTCCCCTGCCAGCAGCGCTCAGGTTACACTTGACATAGCGAAGTGGCAGCAAAATGGATTTAATTTATTTACTTTTTAAATGTAATGGTGGAAAACAAAACATGTTGCAAAAGTTGTTTGTTTCGTACCCGCTCTGCACAGAGCCGCTGCAGAAGGAGTGGCTCCTGGCAGCTCAGCTCTTCGGAGACCAGCGATTGCTGGGCTGACACGCTGTGCCAAGGACCAGACGGCTGCTGGAGACACCCTCCTTCCCCAGGGGCTGTGCCAGGCACGGCCAGGCCTCGCAGCAGGCCAGCTCCCTGGCCAGGGTGCCTGTGACCACAGGGGCTCCTGGGGCCACTGGGCTGCAGACCCAGTGCCAGACACAGCACGAGCAAATGCTGAGGGAGAGGGGCTGTCAGTGGGGCAGAAGCTCCTGCCCACCCTCCAGCATCACCTTGGGGTGTTCTGCCCCACGCCTGCTGCCTCCAGACTGGGCATGAGGCAGGGACATAGGAGTGTGCCTGTCCAGCACCTCTGGGGAGAAGGGGCACCCACCAGTGCAGCCCCCCCAGGCAGGACAGGGTGTGGGGATGAGGTGGGAGCCACTGGCAGGGCCCACCCGTCCCACTGGCAGCGGGGGCAGCCGCTCTGGAGAGGGGCTCAGCAGCACCAGGGCTGGGGCTGGTGTGTCCGGAGAGCCCGGCCCCATGATGCACCCCCAGGCACCACCCCCCGTGGTCCAAACTTTCCCGTGGCACCGTCAGCGCTCCGAATTTATGAGGGACCACCAAGCCTGGGCATTGTCAAGCACCTAATTGAAAACACTGTGAAGGCAACACGGCAACATGGCCTGAGAGCCGATGCTGATGGCCACCCAGGTGCCTCGTGGCGCTGGGGGCCCAGCACGGCGTGGCTGGAGTGCAGGGGCAGTGCCAGGCCAGGATCCCCCTTGGTGGGCACTGCCCAGCTCCGGCTCCATCCCAGTCAGGCATCTGTGGGAAGGGGAGAGGCCCCAGGGAAACCTCCCACAGATGTGCTGCCTCCCATGCAGGAGGGTGCTCTTTCCCAGAACTTTGGTTAGGAGATACTCATGAGTTAATTAATCCTTGAGTTTTTAAGCAGAGACATATTTATGAGCCCTGCAAGAGGCTGGGGCCCAGAGAGACATTTCTTTATTCTTCCTCCAGCTCAGCTGAAGGAAACCATAAGGGGAAAGAGAGACTGAGCCACGAAAGCATGGAAGATGGACTTCAGGCTGGTGATGGGGAAACAAACCCCAACTTGTCAGGGTGGGGACAGCGGCCAAATGACACCTCCCTTCCCTCTCCTTTGTCTCCTCATCCTTTGTCTGCACTTGCTTGATGGGTGCCAGGGTATCTCCATTTTGAAATGCAGATGTGAAGCCCATATGTGGTTTGAGTGCCCACCATGGCCCTTCCCAGCCCCTGCAGCTGGAGGGAAGATGTCATGGTCTCGTTTGTCCCCTTCCCTGACACCTGTGGGGAGCACAGGCTCCAGAATTCCAGCTCCCCATGCCGAGGGGATCTGACGGGCTTTTGTCGCAGGAGATCCAGGACATGGCTGTAAGCAGGTGGAAGTTGCTGGTGGTGCCAGGAGTTTGGGGAGCAGAGTGAAGCAATGCTGAGAACGTCAGCCAAGACACCGATGGAAAACCAGGAGTGGGGGGGCACATCCACTGTGCTTTTGCTGGGCTCTGCTGCACCCCAAGCAGCTGAGAAAATGTGTGATGGGGACAACCAGATGCCTTCCTGCTCAGGGCACATATTTCCAGGCTAAAAGCTTGGAACTGAGGCTATTTTGCTCAGAGTGAACTGCTTATGGCATTCCCTGTCTCCCTGCAATCACCAGTTTATCTATCCACCTCAGATGATGCTTCCTCAGCTTTACTGCGCATCTTGGCCAATAGCAGTGGAGAAATGTGGCCACCACATGTTGGCAGCAATTGAATCCTGGGCACATTTTTTCTCTGCGCAGCCTTTAAGCTGTGGGAACCATTTCAAAGGAAACCATTCCCCCTATAACATGCTTGTGATCTGAAGATGTCTATTTAGATGGCAGCCCGGCATTAATTTAGCAATTCACTACAGAGTTTGGCGTGATGTTTAAAGCACTAAAATAAATTGTGGTGAAGTCGTTTCCCTCAAACCAGATTGTGTGGTTTACATTATTTGTCAACCTTAAGTACAACTGGCATGTTTGTATCACTCATGCAAAGCCCCATTGTGCCTCTTTAGAAGGGGGAAGAATCCGCACAGAAATGCATCCAAGTTCCTGCCCCGGCAGTTTCATGTCCCTGGGAGATCTGCCCCGGAGGCACGCAGCCCAACCGGCTGGAAGAGAGCCTGGGCTTTCCTCAGGATGATGGGTGTTAAGTGCAGGCTCATATAGGTTATATTACAAAGGGCCGGTTTAATCAGAGGCAGATTTGTGCTCTCTGCCTGCAGTGCCTGAAGTGCACCGAGCCGCGATGGCTCCGGCGCACACACGCGAGCGCACACACACGCACGGTGCCACCAGCACGGGCTCGGGGTCACCTCTGAGGAGGCTGCTTAGGGCCAGCAGCCTGCCCGGCTGCCCCACATCCCCTGCCCCGTGTGCCCAGGGGAGAGCCGCGGCCAGGAACCGCAGGGAGGGGAGGGACAGGTGAGGAAAGGCTGCCCCGAGCTTCTCGGCAGCCCCACGGGGAGCTGGGGCTGCCTTGGGGCAGCTCCTCTCCCCCCGAGGGGCTGCTTGGATGGCACCCCCGGCACGGAGGCGGCCACGGGGAGCCGGGAGGGGCTGCAGGCTGCCGGCCGCACGCAGGGGACACCTGGAGAGGCGTTCGCCGCCGTCCAGGCGGAGATGTGGCCGCAGCACCGGGCAGCACCGCTGGGTCCCCGCTGGCGCCGGCCGTGCCCGGCTGTCCCCGCTGCCCCTGGCCAAGGGTGAGCCGTGTTCGGCGGGGCCGGTGCGGGGTCAGACGGGGACAGCACGGCGGCACTTTCGCCAGCGCCGCCGGGAGCAGGTTGGCGGGGCGTGCTGTGGTGCTGCGCCTGCCTCCGGGCGAGCAGGCGGGATCTCGCCTGTGATCTCAGCGCTTTATCCCTTCCTTCCCTTCCCTCGGTCCCGGCAGCCAGAGAAATCCCCGGATGGCTGTCACAGCTCTCCGCACACAAACCGGCTGGCAGCGCCGAGGGTGTTTCATTCCTGCACTTCCCAGCGCCTCCCCGATGCCAGCAGAGCCGTCCTGCGGGAGGGGACAGGCTCTGCACTGACACAATCGCACTCGCACATCTCCTCCAGCCCCCGGCAGCTGTCGCAGGCTCCCAGCTGAGGGTTCTCCCTGCCTCCCTGAGCCCCCACCCTGGGGCACCGGCACCACGGGGCAGGTCTGCTCTGCAGGGAAGAGACTCCCTGTCCTGCTCCCGGGGGCTGTCATCACCAGCCCTTGGGATCACCGTCCAGTGACCAAGAGTTCCCCTCTTCCTGCCCGTCCCCCACAACCCCCGCCACCTGCCCCTTCCTCTGGGCCCTGCTCGGAGCTCGTTCCCCACCGCGCCCCCGGAGCAGCTTGGCCGCCGTGTGCCCTCCACGTTCTCCCCGCAGCAGCTCCTCAGCTGCACTTCTTCTGCAGCGTTTCGGAATTGTAAGAGACACCCAATTTTCTGGAAATTAAACTCAGACAACAAAAGGCTCTGCTGCTCCCCGGAGCCGCCTCTGTGTGTGCTCTGCCCACGGACATGTTTGTGCTTTCATTGGGTGATGGTAGAAACCCCTTGGCTCGAATGGGAATTCCAAGGGAGGAGCAGAAGCGGAGCCAGGCTGGGCAGATATGCGGCAGCAGCGGCTGCAGCCCGTCCCCTCTGGTCCCAGGTACCCGGGCAGCGCCTGTCCATGAGACACTGCCCAGAAGGGCTGCACAAAAGCTCCCAGCCACGGCATTAAGTAATTGTCACATTTTTCTTCTGTAAGGATTAACGTTCCTGCTAACCTTGCAAACCTTCATTGAGCCATTGTCACCCCCCGAAACGCGGCACAATCGCCAAGGGATTAGGGTGTCTGCGGAGCAGCCTGTCCCCGCTATTGTGCGCTCCCGGCGGGGGGAGGAAATCCTGCGACATCAGCCGATGAGTCCCTGCGGCGGGGACGCCAAACGCGCTGGCGGCCGGGCACACGGCAGCCCCGGGGAGCCGGGGCCCGACCGCCGGCGGTGGCACCTGGGAGAGGGTGGGTGGCCGGGGACCCGGCTGGGCTGGTGACACCCGTGCTCCGGGCTGCCCTCCCAGCATGGGCAGCCCCCAGCCCTGTCCCCTCCGGGCAGCCAGGCAGCCCCTTCTCTGTCCCCTCTGGGCAGCCAGGCAGCCCCAGCCCTGTCCCCTCTGGGCAGCCAGGCAGACCCCTCTCTGTCCCCTCTGGGCAGCCAGGCAGCCCCAGCCCTGTCCCCTCTGGGCAGCCAGGCAGCCCCAGCCCTGTCCCCTCTGGGCAGCCAGGCAGCCCCCTCTCTGTCCCCTCCGGGCAGCCAGGCAGCCCCAACCCTGTCCCCTCTGGGCAGCCAGGCAGCCCCCAGCCCCATCCCCTTCGGGCAGCCAGGGAGCCCCAGCCCTGTCCCCTCCGGGCAGCCAGGCAGCCCCAACCCTGTCCCCTCTGGGCAGCCAGGCAGCCCCCTCTCTGTCCCCTCTGGGCAGCCAGGCAGCCCCTTCTCTCTCCCCTCTGGGCAGCCAGGCAGCCCCCTCTCTGTCCCCTCTCTGGGCAGCCAGGCAGCCCCTTCTCTGTCCCCTCTGGGCAGCCAGGCAGCCCCCTCTCTGTCCCCTCTCTGGGCAGCAGGTCTTCCCACTCCGCTTTGCCAGTGTCTGGGCTCTTGGGTGCTGAGGAAATCCCATAAAAATTTAACAGGAAATACAGAGCCATAAAGGGAAGTTCCTGGCATTTTTTGTCAGCTGTCGGCAGTGCCCGCTGTGTGTGCTGTGCTCAGGCACCTGGCAGCCACAGCGGGACTGTGGCCAGGCCAAGCTGGATTAGCAGCTCATTCCCAAGGCCCTCCCTTTGGAGCAGCAGCAGATGAGCATGGCAGCAGCACAGACTGATGCTCTTGGGAACAGGACTTCAGATGCTGCAGAGTTCAGGCAGACAGACAGGACAGGCAGAAGCTGTGTTGCAAGGATGCAAGAGGAAAAAGGAATGCTAAAGCAAACCCAAGATTTATGCCCATAGGTCCCAGGAGGGTCCCACAGAGCTTATAAATGACAATACATATTGTCATCCCAACCCCCATGCTCAGTAGCAAAGGAAAAGGAGTGGGAAGAGTCTCCAGCACTGGGGCCATTGCACAACAACAGAGAATGGAAAACAACCTCATCTGCTTCTCCCCAGCATCTGGGCCCTGCATCAGCATCCCCACTCCCATGGAGTTTTCCCGAGACAGAACCATCCCCTCTAGAGAGCCATGGGAAGGGTGGGAAGAGGAGAGTCCAGAGTGTGGTGCTCAGGGAGCCGAGCCTGGCATCCTTCTGTTGTGCCCAGTTTGGGCTGCTCACCCAGCAAACACCAAGCACCATCCCCAGCCCTGTGCCCCATGCACATAAGGATTCTTCCAGGCAGGACAGAGTGAAGTGCCCATCGTGAGTGTCTCTGAGTCCTGCAGGTGTTCCTTTCTGGAAGAGGGTTGGAACAGGCTCATGGGGAGGCTGGGCTGGGGCTGGTCCCCTGCAGACCTGCACCAAGACGATCTGTCATGGCAAAAGTGGCATCTGGACACCCCAGCCCAGCAGGATCTGGACTCAGCAGCCCTTTGGCAGGGCACTGAGTGTTTGGAAGCCAGGACTCGCCCATTGTTACTGCTGTGCAGTGGGATTTCATGGCAGTTTTTCATAAGCTTTGCACGTGTTTGATAGTACAAATAGGAACTGAATCTCCCCACAAGTGACAGCAGCCTGGCTGCCCAGGGCCTGCTGGGGCTTGAGAGGGAAGATGTCCATTCACAGTCAGAAACTCTTTGTATTCATTGGGCACATGGGGACAGTTTGGCTGGGCATGGCAGGGAAAGGGCTTCTCCCTCTGCCTTGAGGATGTACAGGTGATCACACATGGAAAAAGAGCACTCCTCTTTTTCCAGCAACCTGGTGCTCCTCTGCTAAATCCTGCAGCAGGAGCATTACCTGGACACCTCTGCTGAAGGCAATAAATGGGCTTTGCATTTTATCTCTTTTGCTTCATCTGGAGTAACTTTGAGAAACAAGTCCTGCAGTCAGGCTGGCTCTTCTTGGTCTCATCTCCTGAAGCTGAAATGAGCCCCCATAGACAGGAGAGGACTGTTCAGGGCACTCAGAGTCTCTCTGTGCCTCTATGGGCCTTCTTCTCATTGAACCCTCTTCAGGCCACCCCTCCTGTTCCATCAGGGTGTCCATTTCCAAAAAGCAGGTGGTGACTGTGGTGACCAGGATCCATCCCGAGACATCTGGAGGGAGGCTGATCTTCAGGAGGCAGCAGCAGATGGGCTTAGTGCTTGTTGAAAATTGGGCTCTGACCTCAGATCCTTAAGATCCTGGTTTGGAAAACACAAGTAGCTGTAAAACTCTCCATCTTCTGAAGGTAGGAGGTGGTGATGGCCCTGCTTTGCTGGCCTGGCTCGTTCTGCGTGGGGCAGGTTGTGTCCACGCACACACAAGGGCTGCAGTGAAACCAGGAAAAGTTTCACTGGGTTCATTTTTCACCAGAAAAGGTCGTGAGGGCTGGGATGGGTGTCCCGCCCTGGGAGCAGGAGCTGGCTGATGGCAGCACAGCCACCACCACGGCGGTCTGAGCCACCGCAGTCCCCACTTCACTGGCTCAGCGTGACCCATGGCTATTGGCTATTCCGGAGATGGTTTCCATGAGGAC